>PVKU01008166.1:0-77056 GCA_004027475.1 Anoura caudifer
AAGCAAATTGGGCCCTTCTAGTGCTGATTCCCAGGTGGGTGGGCTTGTGTACTTTCTAGGACCCTGTGGGTCTCTCCAATAAACTCTCCTGTGAGGCTGGGAGTTTCTCCCACAGCCTCACCCCCCAAAGGTTTTTTCAGTCAGGGGTTTTCAGTTTTTATTTTCCCAAGCTGGAACCCTGGGTTGCGTGGTCTGTCTCACTCTGCACTTGTTCCTCCTGGTTTATCCATACACAAATGTGGGACTGCCCACTCTGCCTGCTGCTGCCTCATCTGATCCATGAGCCGCTGCCTTGCCTACCCAGCTACTGTGCTGCTGTGAGTCCTCTGTACCCTGGCTGGCCATCTCCTTCCCTCTTACTGGTCTAGATGAATGTTTCTTCTTTAACTTCTTGGTTGTCAGATCTCCATACAGTTCAATTTTCTGTCAGTTCTGGCTGTTTTCTGTTTTTAAATTTGTTGTTTTCCTTCTTTTGATTGTGTGAGGAGGCACAATGTGTCTATCTACACCTCCATCTTGGCCAGAAGTCCTGCTATTTGAACATTTTCATCATCCCCAAAAGGAACCCCATACCCATTAACGGCTATTCCTCATTGACCCTCCTTAGCTGTAGGTAAGAACTAATATACTTTCTGTATCGACAGATTTGTCTATTTTAGACATGTTATATATTAAAATCATATGTAGTCTTTTGTGTCTAGCATCTTTCACTGAGGATAATGTTTTCCAGGTTCATCTATGTTATAGCCTGTGCCAGTGCTTCATTCCTTTTTGAGGCTGAATAATACTCCATTACATGAATATACTACATTGTATTTATACATTCATTGATTGGTGGACATTTGGGTTATTTCCATTCTGTAGCTATTGTGAAGAATGCTGCTATGCACATGCCTGTACAGGTATTTTTGTAAATATAAGTTTTTAATTCTCTTGAGTATATTCCTAGGGGTGGAATTGCTGGTTCATATGGTAATTCTGCATTTAATTTTTTGAGGAACTGCCAGACTGTTTCCCAAACTTACTTTCCTACCAGCAGTGTGTGAGTTCCAATTCCTCTACATCCTCTCCAACACTTGACTCTTTGATCTAGCTACCACCGTGGGTGTGAAGTGGTATCTCTTGGTGGTTTTGATTTGCTTTTCCCTGGTGATTAATGAGCTTGAGTATCTTTTCATACACCTATTGGTCATTTGTGTGTAATTTTGGAGGAAAGTTTATTCAAATCCATTGTCTTTTTAAAATAATTGAGGTGTAATTGATACATACCATTTTATTAGTTTCAGGTATATAACATAATGATTTGATATTTGAATATATTGCAATATAATAACAACAATAAGTGGTTTTCTTATTTTTTCATATTGTTCATTGCAAAGAAATACAATTGAATTTTACATATGATCTTCTACCCTGCAACCATGCTGAACTCTGTTAGTTCTAATAGGTTTTCTTTTATTAACTGCCTTAAAATTTTCTATATATAAGATCATTTCATCTATGAATACAGATAGTTTACTCCTTCCTTTCCAATCTGGATATCTTTATAGAGTTAATTTTTTAATACTAAAAGTTGAACTTTACATTAATTCTTGCCCCATTTAGTTTTGTTTTGACTCATAGTTCAGTTCTCTTTATTTGGACAGTCTTTCAGTGCAGTGTTTGCAGTTCATCATTTTTACCCCAGCACCTGGCACACTGTCTGAAGTTTTGCCTTTAATAAATGTTTGCCAAATTAAGATGGTGGTATGACTTTGTAATTTTGGTAAGAATGTTTTCTCTGTGTCTTTCACTGATGTAAATGTTAAACAATATTGGTGCCATTAAGATGTCTAGGGTTCCAGGATATCAACAGTGGTGGCAGTGGCACCCCAAACCTGCCCCATCACAGAACCAACAGGCCACATTGGAAGAAGGAAACAGCAGCCTTGAGAAGCAGCATGGACAGCACCGGCAGAGCAATGGCACCAGCCTCATGGATACTGACATCAGAGGATGACGGTGGGTCATCTTCACCTGGCTGGGGCTGCAGACAGCACCGAGGAAGCCAGAGCAGGAGAGGATGCAAACAGCTGCCATGATCTGGGCTGAGCAACCTTGGTTCTAGGCAAATGTGAAGTGCTGTCTGTGGACTCTTAAAAAATCAATGGAAGGGGATACTTTCAGGTGGCTGAGGGCCCCCGGATAGGAGGCAGGAGTGAGAACCAAATGTGATGGCTATTTCATCACAGGCTGCAGTGGTCTGGGAAAACTTGAGGTAGACCTGCAAAAGTCTATTACAAATATTTATTTGATTCATTCTTCCCCTCAAGATGCCAGTCCATTTTTCTTCTTTCCCTTAATATTAAATCCCTAAACTATCTTCTATGTTTCTTAAAATCCTACAAAACCTGCAACACTTTACTTCTGGCTTCGGTACGCACCACAGAGCCCCTCACAGTCTACTCTCACATCATAATCAATTGACATGTTCATTTTTTGAAAAATACTTTTTCCTTTGTGTTGTTCAGATTAGATAATTTATTTTATTCTTTCTTTAAGTTCACTAACTCTTCCCTCTGCCATCTCCATTCTTCTCTTGAGTTCATTTGCTATTTTATTTTTCAGTTTTAATTTTCCATTTGGTTCTTCTTCACATTTTTGATATTTTGATTGATTCTTCCTTTCAGTTTATTTCAAGAGGGTCTTCCTTGATTCTTGAAGCACAGTTTTAGCAGCTACTTTGTCTTTGTCTGATAATTCTACCACTATGTCACATAGGCATTGGAATTTATTGATTGTCTTTTTCTTGATGAGTTGAGATTTTCTTTGTTCTTTCTATGCCATGTAATTTTGGATCACATCTGGAACATTTTCAGGGTCTTGTTTAAATTCTAAGACTATGATTTTCATTTGTTTGTCTCAGCAGACAATCGATCTGGTTAGGTTTAGGTCACAAATTCCAATAAGCCTTCTTTGGCCTGTGGTCCAATGCCAGCTCTATTTTCAAAGGCTTTGCAGTATTATTTGAATTCATCCCATGTGCATGCTACCCAGTGCCCAGTATGGGACCTAGATGGTAATCTACCTTATAGCAGGATAGTCGAAGCCTTTGGTATGCTCTTTAGATCTATGCATGGTCAGTTTGAAAGTGAGCACAGGAGTTTATAGAAACAACTTTCTGGAGTCATTGTCTTGATTTCTTTCCCCTCTGTGATCTATTTGACACATTATGACTCCTAAGGCCCCACTCCTGGACCTCTAACTTCTGCTGTGCAATTTCCATGACTATGTCTGCATCTATGACTGGGACCAAGTAGTGGAAGGACAGAGAGAGGAAGAAGCAATGGAGAGTCTTTCCACATTTTTGGAATCACAGCTCCTCTGGTTAGAATGGAGGAATTCCTCCATCAGAGTTCTATACTCCTGTTTGGCTGCTGCTGCTTGTCTCTACCATCAAAAGATCTTCTGGGGTGCCAACTTGATGGTACTTTGAATTCTGGTCTTCTCCCCAAAGCTGCCTGCTACCAATTGCTTTTCAGGTCCTCAGATAACTGCTCCATGTGTTTATAGTTGCTTTCAGTAGGAGAGAAAGGATGGAGTGTGATTACTCCACTTTGCCCAGAAGTGGTACCTCATAGTTTGTTTGTTTTTTAAAAAATTTTTATGAGAATGTGTCCATCTCACTGGCCATTTGTACAGTTAGGGCTGAAAAGTTACATCCATAATATTTGCTTTATTTCCTTTTCTCATCGTGCAGGGAGACACAATCTCTCATTCTGAGTGAATTGTATTAAGTGATTGTATTTGTACTGTACTTAATACCTTATCAAACCTCAGACATTTGTGCTCATGTGATACTATGGACCAGGCCAGTTCTCAGAGTCCCTCCTTACCTCCCCTGCCTCTAGAGCATTGTAGATCTGCCTCACATCAAAGTCACATTACAGAAATTCTAACAGTTTGATGTATGGCAATACTTATCATGGCCATATGTCTTCTGTCATTCTAACTGTGTAATCTTAAGTCATTTTCATTAAATCCAGGAACAAGGAGAGGTTGTTACTCCTATTAGTTAATAGTAATTCAGATGATCTAATGAATGCAATAAGATAAGAAAAAAATGCTAAGTAAATATTAGAAAAATATTTTTCTTTTGTGATGAATACAATTGCATTTCTAGAAAACTCAAGAAACTATAGCAAGAGAAAGACCTCTAAAATTAAAAAGACAATTTGACAAGATAAATGGGTACAAAGAAGGTATCTTTTAAATATAGATTTTTTCTATCTCAGGAAATAGAAAAATATTCCATTCACAAAACAGTAAAAATTATAATGCACTTAGGAAGAAATCTTACTCCTAGGACTCTGTTCCAAGGATTGGCAAATCGGGGCTGGCAGGCCATTCTGTCCTGTGGTCTGTTTTTGTATGGCTTTGGACTGTGAGCTAAGAATGGTTTTTACATTTTTATAGGGCTGTTTAAAAAAGGAAGAGGAATATGAAACAAAGACCACATAAAGACCACAAAGCCTAAAATATTGATATTTACTCTCTGGTCCTTTACAGAAAAAGTTTCCATAGAAGTAAAAGCACCAGTATACAAAAACCCACATGCATGGGTGTTGGTGCAACACGTTTTATATGGCAGAAATATGGAAATAAAGCAAATGCCTGTCAACTGGAAAATAATGAAAAATATTGTGATAAAACCATTCTGTAGAATATTATGCAACCAATTAAAAAATGAAATATACCAGTTGATTTAGAGGAATGTATATGAAATTCTGGATGCTGTGAAGAGCAGGTTGCAGAGAAATATATATAACATGACTATTTTTATCTCTTTCACTCTCTTTTTTTAAAAATACAACTCAATCTCCCATAGAAGCATGTGAATGTTAATATAATTATATTGACAAGGAGAAAAAATTTTGACTGTTAGGCTGAGGGGCATGAACACTTTTGAATGGCAATGAGTAGGCCTCAGAGGTTTCTGAGTAGGAGTGTGGGGGAGAGAGGTCAACTGGAGCTGTGGCTTGGGGATATTAATCTTTATAATGCAGTCCTTACTACTGATTACACAGAATTCTAATTTAAAGGTGGCCAACTTCCTACTGGCAGAGTACTGCCAAATCTGCCGTCTCCTTCACCACCAACCCTTCTGTTCAATGGATTTCTCATGTTCGGATTCTTCTTTAGCATTTGAACAGCTTTGTGGCTTTGGCCGTACTTTGAGTCAAAGCTAGCTCTGAACTTCTTCCTCTGCAATCCATCCTCTCCCTCAAGGGACACAGGCAGAAAGGTATTGCCAATACTGTCTTCCTGAGACCACCTAGGGAGTCACCCTTTTATCCTAGTTAGTGGCTGTTAGGGCAAAGGCTTCCCCAATTCAGCTCCACCACCTGAGGATATGGTATCTGGCCTCCCAAGTGTTGTGCCCATTTTTGCATGTAATGTGATCTCCGTTTTGGGGGTTACTGAAGGTTTTATTTCAGGTATCTCACTAAAGTTAAATTCTCATGACTCCTCTTCATGACACATTTTTTAACAAGATTGTAGCATTTACTTCTGTAGGAATACATGGTTTCATAACCTTCAAACATCTATCTGGTCTTGCTTTAGATTATTGGT
Source organism: Anoura caudifer (assembly GCA_004027475.1). Lineage (NCBI taxonomy): Eukaryota > Metazoa > Chordata > Mammalia > Chiroptera > Phyllostomidae > Anoura > Anoura caudifer. The sequence goes on from PVKU01008166.1 coordinate 5,614, forward strand.
GCAGGCACTTAGTAAACTTTATGTCTTTGAGGTTCCTTGACTATTAAATTTACTTGGTACATTACCCATTTCTGTAATCATTCCTTAATTATTTACTTTTGTCTTCCAACAAAAAAGAGTACCTCAAAGGACCCTAGTGTTTGCTAATGAGTTGCTAGGTACTGTTAGATTCTAATTATTTATTAGGAGGTTTTCTAGAGTTCAACATCATCTCAACATGTGTTCATAAGTTGTCTTGCAAAACACAATTAAATTTTAAAAATATTCAAGCATCATTAAAGATGTCTTCAATAAAGATTAAATAAAATTGGCATTTACATCATTACAAAGCCTACATTTTCAGCAGTAAAATCATTAGATTTGTGATCTGGTTAAAGATTTAATCATCTGTATGCAGGAGTCATTTATTCATGCAGTGGCCACAAGACAACCGATTGGGAATCACCATGTCCAGTTTTGGCCCACAGATGTTTTAGTGAGATCTTTGCAGTGTGACCAAGGTTACCTTGGACAAGTGTGATGGTGAGGCAGACGTGATAACTCCCAACTAACAATTTCAATAAAAGAAGAGCAGACAATACAATCTTTTGCAAGGAAATTTTTACAAATTAGAGAAAAACAATTTTCCTAGGGTTCTTCCAAAAACTTAAGAGAAGATTAAAACAAGTGAGAGACTGGAAGACAACATCTGCTACATATTCCAAGACAAAGGCCCAATATCCAGAGAACACAAGGAGCTCCTGCAAATCATAAAGAGAAATTCAGCCAACCAATGGGCAAAGGATGTGAGACATTCAATTCCACCAGCTGGCAGGGAAATGCAAATTAGGACAATAATGAAACACCATTTTTTTGCTCTCCAGCTGGCAAAACCTAAAATGATGGGTATTATTATGTATGAGCAAGGATGCAGGGAATAGGTACTGTCACATACTGATGGGACTACAAACTAATGAAGAATTTTGGGAAGAGAACTGGGGAGTACTTGTGAAAATTAAAAATATACATTCACTGTTATTCTCCCCAGTTCTACTTTTTAGGCATCTATCTCAAAGAAATACTCATTTGTACACAAAAATTCTGGTCTTGTTTGTGATGGAGAAAAATTGGGGAAAAATGAAATGGTTTAACCATACTTAAAAATAGCTGTATTAGGAATGGTGAGCAATAGACCCATACTCACTCTTTAGTGAGAAATGCAAAATTTAGAATAACATGTTCATTATGATCCCATTTGTGCAACAAAACAAGGCATTATTGTATGTCTGCTGCCTCTCTGTCATCCATCTATGTATCTGTCATCTATCAATCAATTATCTATCTATACATCTACAAATGCAGAAGGGAATGGAAGGACATGCAATGAATTGTTGAAAGTGATTATGCCCCTCTGGAGAGGGCTGTAGTTTGTACTGGGGGAAAAGCACTTATGTTTGATATGTACATTAATATAGTGTTTGAACATTGTACAGCAAAATACACCCATGAATCACCTGAGCAATTAAAAAAAGACAAAAATCTAACCATCAAATGGCTCCATAATTTTCTAAACTACAGATTAGGGGAGAGGCCTTAGGAAGACAGACTTGCCCTTCCTTGACTGACTTAGCCCTTGACCACTCCCAGCGAGCTCTCTGCCTCCTTCCTTTATTCCCTTCCTGGGAGTGAAGTTGGGGAAAGGCTTCTTTCACTGACTCCCATCCCTTCTTTTTATCATCAACTTGAACTTAGAGAGAACATGTGAGTTTCCTGGGTACCTATACAACAGGGGCCTAATACCTCCCTCTTAGTTGGGCTGTGAATTTTCCTTCCACCTAAAGGCATTGGCCTTGGAGCCCAACAGAAACTGGGTTCCAGTTGTGCTGCTTATGAGCTGTGTCTTATTTGGTATGTTCATTAACTCTTACAGGTCTCAGTTCTTTATGTATGAGAGGATAATAACAGTACCTCTACCAAAGGTAGCCATTATTATCATTAGGGTGGGGACTCAACCTCTTCGACACTTGCAGGCCCAAAGTCTGGGTTTAGACACATGACGGCTGACCTCAAGCTTCTCTGTTTACCCCCAGGCTTTTCAGGCAACCCCAGCTTGGTCCAAACACTGATACCAGACTTCGGGGGCTTTGTGGCATTCCTGCCCCTCACCATCCTTTCAGCTTTGCTTAGGAAGCTGCCCAGGGTCCTGTTGTTATTATTTTTTCCCACCAAGCTGCCCAGACTTGGCTTTTGTTCATGAGATGCCTGATTAATGGTGCAGCCTGGGTGAGCTAGGGAGCATCCCTGCCTTTTAAACATTGTCCAACAGCAGACAGACACCTGTGGGAGGGGGAGCACAGGACTCCTACAGCGGGACAAGGGTTTCTGCATTCTACTTCATCCTCCCTTCTGAAGGTCTGTGCTTTCCTGAGCTTGTTTGGCCATGGAGTTACACATGTATACTTTTAGGCTTGAGAAAGGAAGTCGTGGTACAGGCTGTGTGTTAGAGAATGGGGCTGGTCCACAGGGTCATGTTACTACATGAAACCAACACCAAACCAAAGCCATCTCCACCCTAAGCAGAATGGCTACTGTCTAGGAGAGACATTCCCACACCAGTGTGTTCTGTTTTTGAAAGCCATTGGTGGTTTTTAGCATGGGACACATCCATGTTTTCACAGTGGTCAACAGTAGACACAGCAAAGCCTCTGCAATTTTCAGCTCTCCCCTGTCCAGCATCCCCAACAGAGCCCCTTCTCTGCCACAGTTACTCATTCCCCTTTTTAACGAACATGAAATGATGAAATACACTTTTCTCCTTAGAAGAGAAATAACATGATATGAATTCTCTTCCCTTGGAAGAAGAGTAAGATGAGTCCAGCTCATGCTCCTGTATTTAAAGACAGTCTCCCTCCTTTGGGTGTTGAGGGAGTCCTCAGCCTGGAGGAACCACCCACCCACAGACTTGTGCTGCCCCAGCCAGGACCTTCCTGCTTCCCAGAAGAGTTGGCACTTTCCGCAGGGTTATTCCGACACCTAGATAACAGTATCTCTGGCAGGTTATTTTTGCAATACTTGCATAAAACTTATGTCAAGGATGTACATTACTCTTATGATGAGATTAGAATACATCAGCTATCTTCTGAAGATCTGAAATGACTCTCCTATGAGGGGAAGAAATTTTATTTTAAGGCATTTTATTAAATGAAATAGGTTTTGGAAAAATTGGTTCTTTGAAAGAGATTCAGCTTAGAGCCTCAGCTTATGCCATATTTCACAATAAATCCTAAATAAGTTGAGTGTGAATGATAGAATAATAAAATAAACTATAAGGAAATTTAGGAAAGCATTAAATAGATAGGAAGTAATGAACAACCCATCATTATTATTGTTATAGCAATAAGTGCAAAGCAATGGAAGAAGTCAAAAAAGAAAATATCAATGGATCTGATGATATTAAAAAAATAAAATAAAATCCTGCATATTACAGTGCACTTTACAAAGACTAGGCACTATCATTGTTGGTAAAAATGAAGCAGAAATGGCCAGGTGCTTCCCGGAGGACCTGGAAATAAAGAAGTTGATGTCACCTTATAAGACCTGAACCAACAAAAATCTTCACCCCATTTTCCATGAGATAAAGCCAAGAGGATACCAGATGTCAACCACTGTGCCTGCCCTACCTATCTGCTTTAAGGGAAACCCCCCTGTCACTCTCTCTGCTGCCTTGGTGGTCACTTTCTGAAACACAAGATCTCGCTTCCTCCCTGGCCACAGCTGTTTGGCCCAGAGGTGGGTTTCTGACCCAAAGGTAATACATTCTCAAACAGCTGCTCTCTGAAGCCTAGAGTAATAAATTGGGCCAGCCAGGCTCTCTTTCTCATAACACTGAGTTAAGAAACAAGCAAATAATTAGCTTGTTAGCCTTGGGGACAAAATTACTGAAGGTGCTTTCAGGTTACATCTGGGGTCAGAGTAGACTATGAGCAAGTGGGGCCTGTGGTCAGGATGGCCAGTAGGCTGCAAAGCAGACATGCACATGTGTAGCAGAGGCCCTGAGAGAGGCAGGGGTGAGTGCTGGGCTCTGGAGTCCCTGTGGCTCCTGATGGCCCCCAGGTGCTGGCTCTGGCTGCCACTCCAGTTTGGAGCGGTCTTAGATCTCATCACTGTATTGTGATGAAATTCTTGTCATCTCCACACACACACACACACACACACACACACACACACACACACACACACACACTCTAAGTCTGAGCTAGTTTACTGGGTCTCTGTTTCTGATAACCAAGAGATGATCAAACTAAAAGTAATTGTTTCTATGACTCAGAACACTATCAACATGACTAGAGGTTCATCCTGAGAGGGAGTAGTGGGATATAATTGTAGTTTAGTAAGTAGAAGCCTAATATAAGAGGTATTTTATCTTTTCTGGGGAAAGGGGTAATGTGTACCACAGGGGACAGGTCTTTTTTAAAAAAAAAACAAACAAACAACATTTTATTTATCTTTAGAGGGGAAGGGAAGGAGAGAGGGAGAGAAACATCAATGTATGGTTGCCTCTTGTGTGCTCCCCTGCTGGGAACTGGCCCACAACCCAGGGATGTGCCCTGACTGGGAATCGAACCGAGATCCCTTGGTTCATAGGCCCGAGCTCAATCCACTGAGCTACACCAGTCAGGGTGACAGGTCTGTCTTGAAGCTGACTGTAATTGCTGTAGGATATTTGCTGCTGTGGGCGGTGGACATGGGGTGAGGTTCCACCGTGACCTTGAGAATCTAGGTCTCAAAACACTTCACTCCTCTTTGGATTCCTTTTGTGCTTGGTCATGCCTATTTACTAACCTTCTAATAACTAATCCATTTTGTTCCCTGGGAGAAGATGCCTTAGAAGGAGGCAAGTTTAAGAGTTCCTGTCTATAAAAGAACATCTCACATGGTATATTTAAAAATTGCCTCTCTGGTTTATAGTGAATTGATTGACATGTGCCATTCTTTCTCAATCCAGATAGCCAAGGTCAGATCCTGGATCCTGGTACACTCACTAAGTTCAGACCACCCTGTCAGGACTCTTGGGAAGCAGCCATCCATCTTTTCCTGCTGACGTTCCTTCTTTTATGCATGACAATTATTGGTGTTATCCATTGTCAGTTACTATACTCTGTAGCCCTCCAGCTTGCTCAAATCTTAGTTTTTGTTTATTTGTTTCATCCCCAAGATGACAGCAATGTATTCAATCAATTCCACTGAAGATATCAGTTGCACTGATTATGGGCTGTCATTCAGATAAGTCCATGTCTTGGAATTTCAACCTACTGAATTGTTACAGAAGGGATCTTAAGAAATCATCTTTGCTCTCTCCTTCTCCATGAGCCTTCTCAGAAAGAGGCCTATCTACCCTGCATGCAAAGGTTCCTAGGATTTCTACCCATTTAATTACCCTTTTGGGGGCAAAATGTCTTTTTAAATGAGCAACTTTTTTTTTTGGCAATACAATTGAAAATTATTTCTTGCTTTCTGAGTCTCTTTAAAGATGAATTATGTCATTGGCCTGTCTGCATGATATCAGGTAACCAACAGTGGGTTCTCTTACAGCTGTTTCTTTAACAGGAATCAGCTCACGTGTGATCGTTGGAAATGGTGTTATTGGGAGTGGTCTCTCTATATCCCTGCCCTCCATCCAGTGTGGCCGGTGTCCTTTCTTAGAAGAGAGAATCTCCCTCACTGGGTGGCTCTTTTCATCTCTCTGTGAGCTGTTCATGTCTCTGTCACTCAGTGCCTTGACCCTCCTCACGCCTTCTTTTATCATGATAGCCTCAGTTTGGAAGAACAAATCTGCTGTTTTATATAGCATTTATTTATGTATGCATTAAGAATTTAACATGTTTTTAAATTTATATTATGATTTTTATTAGAATTGTAATTGGTTTGTTAGAGTTCTAGTTATAAAGTTGCATGGATTTTGAGATGTCTTCCTAATCTTAATTTTCCTATAATCCTTGTTATTTCTTAGCATGTAATCTTGTATTCATTGCATTATAGCAGGAGCAACTGTACTTAAAACCAGTTTTTGAGTTACTCATTAGAGATTACTTTTTTCCCAGGATAAATTAGCATTACTGTTTTGTAACTCAAATATCCTTTACAGAGTTCTCATTTCAGGCAGTAGATACATTTCTGAGAGGTCTGTAGTGAACATGAGGGTTTTTTTTTTAATGTGATTCTTTTTTGCTGTTTTATTTATTTATTTTTTAATATATTTTATTGATTATGCTATTACACTTGTCCCATTTCCCCCTCTTCATTCCCCTCCACCCTGCACACCCCTTCCACCCACATTCCCCTCTTTAGTTCATGTTCATGTGTCATAAGTTCTTTAGATTCTACATTTCCCACACTATTCTTGCCCTCCCCCTATTTTCTACCCACTGTCTATGCTACTTATTCTCTGTACCTTTTCCTCCTCTCTCCTCCTCCCACTCCCCTGTTGCTGACCCTCCATGTGACCTCCATTTCTATTTCTGTTCTAGATGTTTGGTTAGTTTGCTTTTGTTTTAGGTGTGATTGTTAATATCTGTGAGTTTGCTGTCATATTTTCTTATCTTTTTCTTAGATAAGTCTCTTTAACATTTCCTTTAATAAGGGCTTGGTGATGATGAACTCCTTTAACTTGATCTTATCTGAGAAGCACTTTATCTGCCCTTTCATTCTAAATGAAAGCTTTGCTGGATAGAGCAATCTTGGATGTAGGTCCTTGCCTTTCATGAGTTGGAATACTTCTTTCCAGCCCCTTCTTGCCTGTAAGGTCTCTTTGGAGAAATCAGCTGACAGTCTGATGGGAACTTCTTTGTAGGCAACTGTCTCTTTTCCTCTTGCTGATTCTAGGATTCTCTGCTTAATTTTTATCTTGGATAATGTAATTATGATGTGCCTTGGTGTGTTTCTCCTTGGGTCCAACTTCTTTGGGACTCTCTGAGCTTCCTGGACTTCCTGGAAGTCTATTTCCTTTGCCAGATTGGGGAAGTTCTCCTCTATTATTTGTTCAGATAAGTTTTCCACTTGTTGCTCTTCCTCTTCCCCTTCTGATACCCCTATAATTTGGATGTTGGGACGTTTAAAGATGTCCTGGAGGTTCCTAAGCCCCTACTGATTTTTTTTTGAATTGTTGTTTCTTCCTTGCTTTCTGTTTGGTTGTTTCTTTCTTCCTTCTGGTCCACTCCATTGATTTGAGTCCCAGTTTTTCTCGCATCACTATTGGTTCCCTGTGCGTTTTTCTTCATTTCACTTATTGTAGCCTTCATTTGTTCATCTAATTTGGGACCAAAATCAACCAATTTTGTGAGCATCCTTGTCACCAGTGCTTTGAGCTGTGCATCTAATAGGTTGACTATCTCTTGGTCACTTAGATGAATTGGCTCTGGGGTTTTGATCTGTTCTCCCATTTGAGCCATTTTTGGATTTGTTTTTGGCCTGGTTGCAGCTGTTATGTAGTGAGGGGCAGAGCCTTAGGTGTTCTGTACGGCGGGGCAGCCCAGTCTCTGAGTAGTGACACTGTATGTGGGGGCGGGGTCTGAGAGGGAACAATGGCACTTGCTCCACTCTCTCTCGTATTTCAGTCCCTTCTGCCACTTTCCACAAGCAAATTGGGCCCTTCTGGTGCTGATTTCCATGTGGGTGGGCTTGTGTACATTCTAGGACCCCATGGGTCTCCTCAACGAACTCTCCTGTGAGGCTGGGAGTCTCTCCCGGCACCTCAACCCCCACAAGTGTTTTCAATTGGTGTTTTTAGGTTTTATTTTCTAGCAATGGGGCCCTGGGTTGCAAGGTCTGTCTCGCTCCCCATTTTTGCCTGGATTATCTGCACACAAATGTGGGACTGCCTGGTCAGCCAGCCGCCTTGTGTGGCCTCACTGGGTCTGCCCGTTGCCACCCTGTACCTGAGGTCCGCTAGCTGCTGCCTGTGCTCCTGGGGTCTTCTAGCTGCTGCCTGCACACCTGGGGCTCCTACATGCCCGGGTCCGTCAACCTCCACTTTTCCTGCCACGACTCTGCCCCTCTTACTAGTCTGGATGAATGGTTGTCAGACTTCCATACAGTTCAATTTTCTGTTAGTTCTGTTGTTTTCTTGTTTCTAAATCTTTGTTGTCCTTAATTTTGGTTGTGGGAGGAGGCACAGTGTGTCCATCTATGCCTCCATCTTGGCTGGAAGTCAACATGAGGGTTTTTCTGCCCAGTTAGACAGGGCTTTTCATTGCTCTTGATGCAGGGATCACCTCAGAGAGGGCCCATGATCGAAGCCAGGACAATCATTCCTCCCTATAGGGACTTCTGCCAACACTGTTGGGAAAAATCCCTTAGATTAAGATTATGAATTCTATAGACCATGCAAGCTTAGAGCTTTCAGGGGCACTCTCCCGCTAAATGCAGAGAGGCTATCAGAAAACCTAGTCAAGTATGACTGAGAGATTGAAGGAGGAGAAAGAGGAGGGGAAGGGGATGGGAGGTCTAGGGGAGGAAGAAGAAGAAGTGTGAATTTGAAGCCAACTGTACTCCTTGGACTTTCTGGTTACAGAGACAATAAATTCCTTTTTATGCTTATAGCCAAACATCCTGACCAACACAAATTAAGCCCAAATTAATTGAAGTTTTTGATAGGTTTAATTTAAAAATCAAACCAAATAATGCACAACCAGAGCTTAAAACAAACATGTGGTGAATCACTCCATAAGGCAAAAATCTACTTTGTAACTTTTTAATCATCACTTTAGCTGCTTTTCTCTGAACTCCCTCTCTTCCATGGAGAGTTACTGAGGATATGCAACGTGGGTGAGGAGAGGCTGGGCAGAGTGAAAGGGTGGTGTCTTGACTTCCACATTTCTTATTTTTCAGATACAGTATTTTTCCCTTTATGGTAACAATTTTGTTTTGTGTCCCTGATGACTTCCATGCCTGCCCTTAATCAGGCTTTCTCTAGTCCTGTCTGTGCTAGTTTTGGTATTTAAGCATAAGTACTTCATTACACTTTCTCCTTTTAAACCTCATCAAGGTTTATGTTTTGAATTCTCTCATGTTTTCTGAAGTATCAGTAAACCCACTCTGTTGGATCTGCATACAGCCTGAAAACACAACCCTTCCATTTTCCAAACCATTGAACGTGATAGTCAAAACCCATGTGGGTCACAGAATCCTACCAGGACTCCTGGAAGCCCACAGCTCATCTTTCTGCAAACTAGAAAAATGTGCTCTTAGGCACCCTAAGGGCAGATGTGACCCTGATCTTGTGCACATGGAGTGGGGAGAAAGGGCAGGCTGGGTTTCAGACCCCTCTCACCGTCACAACTGAGCCCATTAGTCACGTACGAAGACCCTTTAATTTCTTGGGCTATGTGTGCATGGGCTAGGGTCTAGTCTGAGCCAGTTGTTGGGCATATCATGTAGGATGAAGGCCAAACTCTCAGGAAAACTTAGTAGTGGCCTAGTAAAATTTTAGTTAGAAGAAAATGTCAAAGTTAAATATACCTGAATTTATGGAGGTAGTATACTGTATTTAAAAGTTTTTTGAGTTGGATAGAAATTGATTTTAATTCCATCTTGGCTGCTTAGTAGGTCACCTCACTGAAACTCCATTAAAAATCTGCAAAATAATGATAATACCACATTTCATAGACTTTAGACTGCATCAACTGTAAGATATAATCATCATTACAGAGGTTTTTAAAATATAAAAAATTTAAAATCAGATTATGAAAAAATAGCCAGGTGGGATGATTAACTATATCCTGATTTGAAGTGTTAAGACTATAAAAATTGTGCATCTTAGAATATATGACACATGGTAATACTCCCTCATAGCTAATGGCTCTTCTCTATGAGGATTAAATGAAATAACATATGTCAAGTTCTCTCCACGGCTCAGAGTTAGTGTTCAATAAATGGTGGAGGCTGTTGTTGAAGCTGGTGACTAACAGTAACAAAAGAATACACTTGACTCAGGTCTTCATAATCTAGCAAAATGACCTGGCTGTTGTTTTTCCCCTACTCCAGGGTAAGATACCAGAAACCAACATGCACAAGTAGGTCTAGGAGTAAATCTCACAGGAAGATTGAAGTACAGAAAATGCACAAAACTGAAAAATAGTCCTACTTATTCTGCTGATGGAGACCCAATCTGATTTCCCCAAATCCCAAATGTACAAGAGAAACATTTTTAAAAAGAGTATTGTTCAGATGGTGGGTTGGGATCCTTCTCTGAATTTGGGGTAGGAGAAAGGAAACTTTCAGAAAGTTTTGTTAGCTCTTTTAGTGTTTGTCTTTTTCCTTCATCTCTCACTCAGAGTAACTTCTATGACATTTCCTGTGATTTTTGAAGTGAACATTGATTGGCTCACTCGTGAAAACCCTTCTGTGCAGCATCCTATGACGTTAGCTCTCATTTAGGCCTGGATGGGTCCGTGGAGGATGAAGACATGCCAAGAGGTGTCAGTCAAACCCTTTCACCTGCCTCCAAAGCAGCTGGTTCCTGGACTGGTCTAGGAGTGGGACTTATGCCAGGAAACAGCCATTCATTGTTCTCTGTTGCCAAAGACAATGCTGCCAGTGGTAGAAAGAACTCTGATGTAGAAACACTGATGCCAGAATTCTAATGAGTGAAAAATGTCCTGTTTTTTGCACTACCTCCAAAGCATCCTGTTTCTTTTCCCACAGTTTGGGCTCAGTAGCATTTTCAGAGACAGATAAATGGAATCAGGGTGTATATGAACATGTTCAAAACACTGCTGACATGATGAATAGCTCTTGTGTATAGAACAGGTAAATACAATGAAAATGACTCTCCTATGGAAACAAATAGTCTATTACTTGTTTTTATTCTTCTATCTCTGATCTAAACTTGTTTCAACACCAGGCTTGATCTAAATAAATAATGAACATAGAAGAACAAAAAGAAGTTTGTGGCAAGAGTGTACCTACCTAGTTTGGGGTGGCTTGAAAAGCAAATAATATGGAAGTTTCAGATTTACTGATGATGCCATGTAAGTATAGATATCATGTGGCCACTGTCGAATTGACAGCCTTCAGAATGAAACTCGAGTGGCAGCTCTAGATCACAATGCCAGAGAAAAGCCAAATTACCTGAGAAGACAGTGGTGACCTAAACTTTGAACACGTGGGCTGGTTGATCTGTGGTTCCCACACACAGTTTTCATTTCCTCTCTGCAGGCCAATTACTCTCGCACTCCACTGCATCTCACTTCCTCCCAGGGGTCAGAGGCAGCATGTGGCACAGTTTGGGAGTGAAGCTGAGTCATCACCCCATGCAGGTAGTGATACATCCCCGCCATGCTCTCACCTCCTGACCTTTAGATTCATGAAAGGACTCACTGGGAACTGAAAATGTCACTTGATTTCATTTCTCCCTGGGAAGTACTTGCTAGTTCTGCTAGTTCTTCTAGTAAGGTCATAAATGTCCTGAAAACAGTTCCTTCAAGGTTATCTTGGAAATTTTAAATATGTATATCAATTCTACCTTATACCTCTTACTCTTAACCTTGTGTCTGAGATGCAGTGATGGTGGGTTTGTTCAGCAATGGGGTTGAGTCTCAGTGACCCACTTACCTGGGCCTCCTTGGATCGAGAGCACGTTTGAAAGATGAGTAACTGGAATACCAGTGTTAGTCTGCTATTTGCACAAAATGAAGAATGATATTGGCTTTATTAGTACCACTGAACTAGCTACTTTCTTGTTAGCAGTGAATGTTGGAATCTCAACATTGTTAATCACCAGAAAAAAACACAGGTCTACTCGCCCAGGGCTTCTGCTAGCACATCTGCAAACAGACATCCCCTGTGGTAACTCAATGACAGCCTCACAGCCTCTGCCCCAACCCATGTAGCCACAGGGCAGCCTCCAACTCACTTAATCTCAAGAATGTGGCAAACGGATCCATCAACACACATGACTGCACCAAAATTATGGAGAATCCAGGATTGTTTGTGACAACAACTCAAGGCCTCAGACTGAAAAGCTAAGTGTGTCAGCAAAGGTCCCTGGTGCTTTCCGTCAGTGTTCTTCCATCAGTCTCATTAGTGTTGGAACAGTTTTATTTTGGTATAAAGTGTTAGATATTTTTAAAGAGCAAAACCTTATACTACTTTTTTTTGTGGAGAAGCTATTTATTTATTTATTTGAGAAGCAATTTATAAATTTCTTTCCTTCTTACTTCCCCAGGGATGAAAACAGACCATTGGGTACTTTGAGTCAGACAATGCTCACAAGTCAGCTGATCCCCTGAAGCCTGCTTCCCTGTCTCCCTCCTGGCCACCGGCCAGGTAGGTAGGTCAGCACTGACCTGCTGCTTTCTTGTCCCAATCAACTTCCTTATTGCTTTGGGTCACCGATCCTGAATCAGGTAAGCTATGAATATTATCTCCAGAAAAATGCACATACTCTTAACCCCTAATTTTTTTCATGCAGCTTCAGGAGTTTTGGGCCCAGGCCAAGAAAAGAGCTTTACATAGGATTTTAAGAAACCAATTATATTAAAGAAGTTATTAAAAATTTAAAACTTTTTTGGTACAGAAATATCTATGTGCTTTTATATAAATGCATTAAACAATCAGATCTAATGATGAGTCTTATAACTACTGTAATTTTGAAGTGCTGATGACTATTAAAGATATTTTATGATGTCTGCCAACTGTGCTGTGAAATGAAAATATCTGTGATTTCCACTGGTGACAGGTGCTGCTGGGTCTGCGTGGTCTCCTGCCTACACTCATCACTAGAGCAGTGCTAAACTGCACTTAGAGGTTAGTGCAAACGGAGGCGCATTTCCCCCCATCCAAGACCCTGGACTTCAGGTTAAGAACCTCTAAGACTCTAGAGGTTCTTGGCCTGGTGCTGGGCATGGCCCTTCCAATTCAGGCCAATGAGGAGAATATAGAGCTCCCATTTTCTCCAATAAAACAACCAGAGATTATCACAATTTTCAATATCTGTAGAAAACACCAAAAGGGACATTCAGAGTGGCTTTTGTCCCATCCTTATTTATGAAGGGAGGAAGATGGGGACAAGAGAGACTCAGAGTCTCAGCTGTGAGCAGGTTGGTAACTTCTGCCTTCCCTGCTACAGTGGCAAAGGCTCAAGGCATCCCCTTTGTGAGGCTGCCCCAGGCTGGGAGATGAATCTCCATGTGTCTTCTAGCTTGAAATGAAAGACGTGCTTTCCTCTTGCTTTAACAGAGATCTGTGGCATACTTTTGTTGAGTCTGCCTCTGGCTTTTCCCTCACCTTTCTCAGGATGCTCACTTAAGTGGGGAAGCACTGCTGAGCAGCCTGCATCCTGGGTAGACACACTGGCTCATTTTTGCTTCCTCCCATGGGCTTACTGAATGGCACCAAAAAATAAGCACCTGTGCCAAAATGCTGAGTATAAGCTTTGGGAGGTGTAAGACTGTTTCATAGCACTTGAAAAAATGAATTGTCACTGTAATCCTGTGGAGATGATAAGCTGAGCTATTGCTGAAGGACACCAGGGGAAAGCTTTCTCATTGGGATTTCTCAGGCCTGCATGGGGCTGCAAGTTCAAGTTCTAGACAAAAGAAACTGCTTTTCCTGATGGTTGAAGGGAGGGATGACGAACTTCCAAGGAAAGGCATTCTCAAAGCCCTTCCTTGGCAGGGCCCTCCGGGAGCCAGGTTGCACAGCTTTTGGGAAGCACATCCTGACCTGATTTTCATCAGGAAAATGATCTGTGAAAGAGGTTCACAGAAGATCATTTGCTTACCAATTTTACTTCTTGCTTCATTTATATTTTCTCCCAGGGCCTTTGCTTCAGAAAATCTGGAGAAAAGAAAAAAAGAAATGAGAGTTCATTTTTTTTCTCTTCAACCTAAATTATGTTTTAAAAATGATAGATTTCTGAGAGGTCTCTAAATTATTATAAAACTTTATTAAAAGATAAAATAAAATCGAAATAAATGAAATATACTAGGCTTAAAATAAAGACAAATTTTGTATTATTCACTGGTATTGTGAATTTTTACTCCTCTACCCAGCTTAGCACTTGCATTCTCACATTCACTAACTGATGACATTCAAATTCTAGAACAAAGCAGGGCTGCTCGCTTTCTGTGCTGTGTGTGCTCCACAGCATCAGGATCTTACATTTACAGTCGAAGACCATGTACTTAGTGTAAATGAAGCAACTTTCTTCCTCTTATTATAAAGTTCTGTATCAGAAGGCAGCAAATGACGGGTGGTCAGGAGACAAACCCAGCCCACCATGAGCTACTGTGAAGGGCCTGTATCGGAGCACAGTCACGTCTGATTCACACGCTGTCTGTGGCTGCTTGCCTGCTGCGATGGCAGAGCTGAGTGGATTGGACACAGGCTGCGTGGCCTGCAAGGCTGGAAATGTTTACTATCTGACCCTTTACCAAAACGTTTGCTGACTCCTGATGTTAACTGCACTTTGAAAATATAAAAACAAGAAAAAACAACTCTAATAATCCCTCACCCAGGAAGAAGCACATTTTGAAATGTTTCTAGTCTTTTTTCTAGCCAGTTTTTTTACAGAATTAAGACCATGCCATATATATGGATGGTTTTGTGCTTTGATTTTTTTTTCATTTAGCATTATAACATATTTCCCGGTGTCTTTATTTCCCCCCCACTGGTTCTATATAATCTGAGAAAAACTTAAGTATACAAAGGAAGCATGTAATGTTAAAGAGATGATGCGAACAATATTGGTAGCTTGTCTAATGGAGAATCCAGTGTCCTTTCAGGACACTGAAGATACTCAAAAGCTGCTCCCCAATTTCTATTAAACCACCCTCTAAAAATGAACATTTTCATTTGATAGAAATATACACATTGAAAATAAGCGTGTAATTCAGAATGCTCTACCATTTTTAGATTGCTCACATGCCAGAAAATATACAGTCAATAAAAAAATATCAGAGAGTTGGAGACAAAAGACTCTCTGGATCTGTACAGCAAAAATGAGAATCACTTCAACAGGTAATGAATGATTTGTGGAGAAAGTGGTGTCCTTGGAAACTAGTAGCACTGAAAGGTGGCAGGTCATAAATCTGGTGATGGAGGGTAAGATGTATATATAGTTAGGCCCACTTTCCCTAGCATCACATTCAAGGATAAAAGGAGGAAAGTCAATCTGTTCAGTTGAGATGGCAGAAAATAGGTGGTGGAGGCTGTCCACATGGTGAGTTTTGTCCTTCAGTCCTGAGACAGAGAAGGTGGTAAAAAAGCCATGTTGATACCTTTGAATGAAATGTTGGATGAACAAAATAAGCAGCCTTCAAATTCCTCTTGTACTTGACATCAATGACATCATCGAGTTTTTTCAGGAAGTCAGAGTCCAGGTGATTGTGTTCGCTGGTCAGTGTGTGAAAATATACTACTACACAGTCCTTCACAACAATGTGATCCATTACATGGATAAAGTATAAGAGAGCCTTGTCCATAAGTACTAATGTTATAGGAATGTTTCTTCCAAAGACCACCATCTCTCTGCGACCATAGTTATCAACACCTGTTTGGTATAAGGCTTTTAGAGATGCAATACCAGAGAGATCCTCAGGTTTTGTTTGACATAACCCACGATTGTAACAGAATTCCTTTCAGCTCTAAAGTACTGGAGAGAGATCACACCCCAGCTGCTCTTAAAGTGGGTCTGAGGTCCTGAGCCTTTTTCCAGGGGTTTTCAAGGTGAAAATTATTTTCATAATAATACTACAACATCCTATGCATTTTCCACCATGTGGACATCTGCACTGATGGTGCAGCAGCAGCTGCTGGGTGAAACTGCTCTGTAGGAGTTGAGGCGGAGGCCCCTGGTGGGGCGAGCAGTCACAGGGTCCTTCATTTCTCTGATGCTGCTTCTGCAGGGCTGCCTCTGGTAACTGTCCCTGAAGGATCAGTCTTCTCTGCTCATCAATATCTCCTTCCATTCAAACAAAAGCATGAGAGCCAATGAAAGAGAGATCAATTTCCAAGCCTTCATCCTCCTCTTCTTGGTCATCTTCACTGGGTTTCTTACTTATTTAAATCTGATGTCCAGGTACTAAGGTTCCTCTTCTGCAGTTCCAACCTCTGCACATAGGCACAGCAATGATAGTCTCTTCTCCTTCAGTGACCTTGGGAAGTCCAGAGGTAGCAGCTTTTGGTAAGTAGCCTTTTCTAGTTCAGAGATAGCAAATACTACTTTTTCAATGGTCTCCCCCATGAATCTCAAAGAATCTCCTTACAGGGTGAAGTGCTACGTGTGTTGCATCCTCTAAAAGATAACCTTGTTTTACAGAATTGATGAACAGAATCCAACAGAAGAAACTGACTGCTCTTTTACCAGCTGAAGTATGTTTCTGTAGCAGCTGTACAGGGAACGAACTAGCAGCTGCTGTGTGGTAGCGGCCCTTGTACTTTGGCCCCACTGTGTGAATGATGAACAGGGCACTTAAGTGAAATTTTTTAAAAATTATATTTTATTGATTATGCTATTACAGTTGTCCCATTTCTCCCCCATCATTCCCCTCCACCCTGCACACCTCCTCCCACCCACATTCCCCCCCTTTAGTTCATGTCCATGTGTCATAAGTTCTTTAGCTTTTACTTTTCCCACACTGTTCTTGCCCTCCCTCTGTCTATTTTCTATCCACCATCTATGCTACTTATTCTCTGTACCTTTTCCTCCCTCTCTCCTCCTCCCACTCCCCTGTTGCTAACCCTCCATGTGATCTCCATTTCTGTGTTTCTGCTCCTGTTCTACTTGTTTGCTTAGTTTGCTTTTGTTTTAGGTGTGGTTGTTAATATCTGTGAGTTTGCTGTCTTTTTACTGTCATATTTTGTATCATCTTCTTTTTCTTAGATAAGTCCCTTTAACATTTCATATAATAAGGGCTTGGTGATGATGAACTCTTTTAACTTGACCTTATCTGAGAAGCACTTCATCTTCCCTTCCATTCTAAATGACAGCTTCGCTGGATCGAGCAATCTTGGATGTAGGTCCTTGACTTTCATGTCTTGGAATACTTCTTTCCAGGCCCTTCTTGGAATACTTCTGTAAGGTCTCTTTTGAGAAATCAGCTGACAGTCTGATGGGAACTTCTTTGTAGGCAACTGTCTCTTTTCCTCTTGCTGCTTCTAGAATTCTCTCCTTCATTTGAATCTTGGCTAATGTAATTATGATGTGCCTTGGTGTGTTCCTCCTTGGGTCCAACTTCTTTGGGACTCCCTGAGCTTCCTGGACTTTCTGGAAGTCTATTTCCTTTGTCAGATTGGGGAAGTTCTCTATTATTTCTTCAAATAAGTTTTCCACTTGTTGCTCTTCCCTTTCTGGTACCCTATAATTAAGATGTTGGGACACTTAAAGATGTCCTGGAGGTTCCTAAGCCTCTCCTCATTTTTTTTTTTTTTTGAATTCTTGTTTCTTCCTTGTTTTCTGTTTGGTTGTTTCTTTCTTCCTTCTGGTCCACTCCATTGATTTGAGTCCCAGTTTTCCTCCCATCACTATTGGTTCCTTGTGCGTTCTTCATTTCACTTATTGTAGCCTTCATTTGTTCCTCTAAGTTGTGAGCAAAATCAACCAATTCTGTGAGCTTCCTAATCACCAGTGCTTTGAACCATGCATCTAATAGGTTGTCCACCAGTGCTTTGAGCTGTGCATCTGATAGGTTGGCTATCTCTTGGTTGCTTGGATGAATTAGCTCTGGGACTTTGCTCTGTACTCCGGTTTGAGCCATTTTTTTTTTTTGGGGGGGGGGTCTGGTCACGGCTGTTACGTAGTGAGGGCTGGAGCCTTAGGTTTTTGCAAGGGCGGGGCAACCCAGTCACTGTGTTGTGATGCTAGATATGGGGGCGGGGTCTGAGAGGGAACAATGGTGCTTGTTCCACTCTCTGTCAGATTCAGTCCCTTCTGCTGCTTTCCTCAAGCAAATTGGGCCCTTCTGGTGCTGACCTCTGCATGGGTGGGCCTGGCACGCTCCAAGACCCTGTGCATCTCCCCAGTGAACTCTCCTGTAAGGCTGGGACTCCCTCCCAGCACCTCAACCCCCACAAGTGTTTTCAATCGGTACCTCCAGGCTTCACTTCCCAGCGCTGGGGCCCTGCATCATGCAGTCTGTCTTGCTGGCCGTTTTCTCCTGGTTTATCCACGCATGAATGTGTGTCTGTGGTCAGCCGCCTTGTTCGCCCTGCTTGGTCTGCTCGTTGCCTCTCTGCACTCAGCAAGAGCTGCCTATGCGCCTGGGGTGTGCCAATTGCTAACTGCGTGCCTGGGACCACCAGCCACCGTCTTTTCCAGCCACAACCCCTCTCCGCTGGCCACCAACTCCTCCCCTCTTACCTACCAGTCTGGGTGAATCATTGTCAGACTTCCTTACAATTCAATTTTCTATCTGTTCTGTTTTTTTTTTTTTGGTTCTATATTTTTGTTGCCCTTAATCTTGGTTGTGAGAGGAGGCACAGTGTGTCCACCTATGCCTCCATCTTGGCCAGAAGTCCCTAAGTGAAATTCTTTTGTCAATTTGGCTTTACCCATCCCGAAACATTTAAGTTTCTGGAGTTCCTCCTTCAAATCAGACCCTGCAAGCATGAAGGTACTTTTTTTTTTTTTTTTCATTCCCTATTGGTGACCTAGCCTACAACCCAGGCATGTGCCCTGACTGGGAATGGAACCAGCGACCCTTTGGTTTGCGGGCTGGTGCTCAATCCACTGAGCCACACCAGCCAGGGCTGAAGATACTTTCTGACACAGGATTCTTATCTAAGATTTTCATTGCTGGTATTCACAATGGCTGTACAGTTTGGGAATGCCACATCTTTCCTGAGGAAACAAAGAACCACTTTTCCATTAAAATTCTTGCTATATAGAAAAGGTGATGTAATAGAGTCTGTTTCAGTTGCAGTATCAGGACCACTTAATTCATCTTCACAAGAATCACCCCAGTTTGGTAGTGTATCCACATCCATAAGCAGGGAAGGTGCTCCCAAGGTATCCATAAAATGGGAACTTCAGCTTGTCTTCTCCCAAATTCCTCAGCAAGTCAATTCACTGGAGACATTAGCCAGTCTCTTCTCCTGGATAAGCTGTCCCCAACAGCACCTCGGCTGAGAGGAACCCAGCAGCAGGAGGGAGATGGGGCAGGCTCATTATTCCAGAGAACTGACAGAACTGACCCCACCCCCTGCCCCACCCCTCTGCCTGCATACCCTGGGGAGGCCAAGTCTGGGTGCCTCCCCTCCCCCGTCTTCAGAAAGTTCTCCGTTATCTCTGATGGCTGTCTACTTGGTGGCTGTTTACTAATGCACCAGATGGTTGTGCTGATGTTTACTTAATGATTCCCTTATATTTTCCAACAAATATTGATGAGACACTGTGGAGAGCTGCAGAAGTGGTGTAGGTTAAGGCCTACATGAGAAACATGCCATCCAGGACCTTATGAAATATTAAGTGCTTTCCCATCTTCTCTTTCCTGGCATGAAACTGAAGAGGCCACTGAAAATCTATGAGACAAATATATAACATATGGCTATAGTATATCACTGTGCTACTGGGGCGACACTGGCCATGCCATCAGTGCTGGGGAGGGGCCTATCCATGAGTCAGGAAAGCTCATGTACAAGGTAGGACTGACCTGGATTTTATGGTGCATAGAACTTTTTAGAAAACTTTTATTATGGAAATTTCCAAAAGACACAAAATAGAAAAACAGAATGAACCCTCATATACCCACCATCATATATCATTAACTGTCAACACTCAGCCTGTTTGATTTTAGTTATCTCCTCTCTCCCCATCCTCTCCCCACCTCTCAAATCCTTCTGGAAACCCAGTAAGACCCAGATGTATTGTTTGCCCATAACTGCTTTAGTTGCATAGGTTTTTGTTAGAGGAAGCAGAGAGAGGAGGGCATTTCAGGCAGGGGAACAGTATGAACAAAGGCCAGGGTGCCAAGGCTGCTCTGTGCTTGATGGAAAGAAGTGTGAGTTATGTCACTGCTATTTTCCAAATCTGTCTCCTTGGCCTGTGACTACAGACAGGGGAAGTTTCCAGTGAAGGGGACTAAATTTTCCCTCAACGTTAGGTTTCTTGGAACTCCATCCCTGGCTCCCTCATTAAGGGTATTCAGGCTCATCAAAGATTATGCATGTTCTCTCTTTAGTTAGGGCCTGTCACCTCCTGGAGAGGAGTGCGGTTTCTTTTGATGCCATGAAGATTGAATTTGGCTCAGTATACATTTCTATGACATGTAGGTCACTGTGTTGGGCCCTGTGGGCTTGCACTGGCTTTGTCTGCTAGGCAGCCATCATCTGAGGTTCTGTCCAGGTTGCTCAGAAGATGAGGACTCTTCATGCTTTGTTTCTGCCAACTGGGGGGACTAGAACTGTTTGATGGCCACCCTGTCCAACACCAGTACCTAGAATTTCATAGGATTTGATAGTCCTTCATTGCTCAATGAATGATTCCTCTTCCTGCCAGATCTGTAGAGTATGGAAATTAGAATTATGAAAATGCAAGAGCAAGGCTGCAAAGCTGCTGAAATTCATGTCAGCACTGGAAGGCAGCTGAGTGGAGATAGAAAAGGAAGGTACTTTAGGCAGAATAGGCAGCCTCCACAGCAGCACTGCTCAGAGAAGCCCTGATAGGCCTGGGATGAGGCCCCGGGCAACCACACCACCACCACCACGGCAGTGCCGGAGGCATAGCAGAGGGAGCTGCTTGGTGCTGTGGTCCATTCTCTCCAAATAGCTGCCCAGGTCTGGCAGACATGGTGGGGGACCCCATGAGCTGTTCCAGCTTCTTCTCTGCAGCCCAGTGCCAAGCTAAAAAGGGCTAACCCACTGAAAAGGTGTGGCTGAGGGCTGTCCTGTCTCCATGAGACCATTTTATTTTCCCTTTACTCCGTAGTCGTCACCACTCCAGGCCACCCCACTCACATGTGTTCCTGATCCCCAGTTGTCAAGATGAACTTTTTCTTAAGGAATCCTAGCCCTGAGGGAGATGAAAAAGGAAAGGAAGCTACCAAAGAGTTGAGAAAGAGGGTGACCCCCCAGGCTGTCATGCCCTCATTCTTCCTTGCCTACCCTGCCCCACAAGGACCCCAGGCTGAGTTCTGCTCATTCAGACTGTGCCAGAAGGAGCCTTCGACTCCTGACCTTCTAAAAGATGTACATTCCCATTATTGGTGTGGCTCAGGGAACCAACCTGTGCCCAAGGTGGGAAACCTGTGATGATTTCCCCTAGTGCACCTGCCTCCCTCCCTCTCCCTCCCCCAATAAATGCCCTAAGCTGCTGCTCACTGCTGAGCAGGTGTGGCCTTCCAGGGAGGCCCTTGAGGAGGGCCAGGTAGAAGGCTCTGGGACTCAGCCAGAACATCCTGTGAGTGCCTTGGGTCTCACTGCTGGGAAACAGTTTGGTCTTACCAAAGTTTTTCCATCAGGGAGCCACAACATGGCTGTGTGCTCACGCTGGAGAGTGCAGTGCTGCTGGGGACAGGTCCAGTGTGGGGCTGGCAGGCTGTCCCATTCACCAAACAAAAACATCTCTACCTTGGGGCGAGGCCTGGGTTTGGAAGGGAGAAGGAATGCAGTGTCTGGCTGTTCTTTCGTACCTGGCTTCCATGACATCCAGCTTTCACAAATCCAATTGCATTCACTTTGTGCCCGGCACCACACTGGCCATGGTCCCCAGAGTGCAGTTCTCTTCCATTGGCTTCTGTGTCACATCACTTGGCTCTCCCTGGCTGCTCTGTCTGGCTCCTTTTTTGGGTCTTCTGTAGGTTTCATCCTAACCCTGTCCTCATGCTAGTGCCTCATCTGTAATCTCTACCTCAGCTCTGCTTTATTTCCTAACCCTCATCCAGCTGCTTATTGGATTTGCCCTGCAAATAATTAAAATTCATTGTTTCCAGAGTAGAACTGATCGCCTTCCCTAAAGACTTCCCCCTCCCTCCTATCTTTTTTGATTTCATTGCAGGGCACCAACATGCACCCATGTGCTAATGCCAATAACCTGCACACCATTCTTTGCTCGTCTCCATTAGCCCCTCCACTCAGTCCTGGAGTCTCATCTATTCTCCACCCTCAGTATCTATCATAATATTCCAGTTAGCTTTATTCTACTTGGCCTTGTAGAAGAAGCTGTCATCTCTTTCCCAGATTACTCTAATGACTGCTTGTTTGGCTCCCTGCATTCATATTGCATGTCTTTCCACATTTTAGCCTGAGTGAGCCCTTATCTGAAAAGCAAACTTGATCCTGTTGTCCCCCTTCTTAAAACTCTTCAAGGGCTCCCCAGTGACATGAGGACATAGCTCAGATTCCTTAACATGGTAAGGCAGACTCCTCCAGCTCTGGCTCCTGCCAATGTCCCCAGATCTTCCCTGGCATACACACCTCTGTCCTTCCAGGAGGCCTGAATTGTTTTCAGTTCAATTAGAGTTCACATTTTCTTGCTATTCCCTTTGCTAGAACCTTCTTTTCTTGATCTGGCTAATTTCTACTGAACACTTCAGTTTCAGCTGAGATGCCTCTTCCTGTGGACAGTGTTCCAGGACCATGTAAGGCTGCAGTGTCCCGTATGTGCTCTGCAACACTCCAAACTTCTGTCACCACAGGCAGATAGTGCACTGTATTGGGATTGCTTGTTTACTTGTTTGTTTCCCTTTTGATATCCTAAATGTCATGAGGTTAATGACTACATCTGTTTAATTCACTCTTATATCCCCAGAGCTTAGAACAGGGGCTCATACTTAGTAAGAATTCCATAAATTCTATAAAGTAAAAGAAGGGGCATGTGAGTGAGCAACGTTTGTGATGTGGGGGGCGCAGGACTGGGAGTCAGACACCGGATTCCAGCAACCATTCTCCCTCTTAGCAGCTGGATCTCAGAGTCCTCATTTCTAGATGAGAATGAGATACTTCTCAGGGCGAGGATGATGTGAAAAGTTCATGGGCAAGTATGCTTTGGGACGGTGAATCATGATCACTACCTGGCCCTGTAGGAACCCCAGGGGTGGGATTGCCTGCTGGAAGCAGTAACCACACACAAAAGTAGATGAGCATCATCTTGGCAGCAAACCAATGACGGGATCCTTGCAAGTCAATGGTCAAGGACATCCAACACAGTTTCAAAGGGAATACAAAGGATAGGGGGATTGAGTTAGAAATTCATGTAACTTCCAGGGCCAGCCCCTGGCAGAATCCCATCCTGCCTCAGTGTGTGTCTGGCAGAGACAGACGTCATCACTGGGGGAGCAGCTGAGGAGGCTTGATGAAGAACCACAGTTTACTGGGGGCCCTGTGCAGTGGCTGCTTTAACCCAGGGACACAGAGGAGCTAGTGTTCAAAGCCACGTGCTCTCCAAGGGCCTCTGCAGTCACGCTCTTTGTCATGTCAGCTTGGACAGCTTCTTTAGGCCAGTATAGCAAACACATCATTGGAATACAATATCTTTCCTAGTATTTTTGTCTAGGGTGATGAACTTAATATATTGATTATTTGTAGAGTGAATATTTAATGCTTTTCCCTGTCAGAGAGGAAGAGAGAAGACTGGGCCTATATCTATGCCATTGACTTCTCTGTAGACCTGTCCCTGACATGGTACCTTGGTGCCTCTGCTATATTGCAATGAAAATGCACCTTTCATTTCCCTTACACTTTTGGAAATAGGATATTACTGTTCTATTTCATCTCACTTCTGCCTCAAGATGGCTGTCATCTCATTACCTGTTGAGAAGATCCTTCCCTGCCTCTCAAGAAGTCTGTTGCTCCATTGTCCTACTTCTAGAAAGATACAGCATGATCAAGCAGTTTTCTTGACTGCTAAGATTTCCCAAAGTCAATTTCAAATTGTCATTCTGAAGCAAAACAATGTTTTTGAGTACAATTTTGAGGCCAGCACTGTCTTAATAACTGTAGGGCGGCTGAGAAGATTCTAATCTAATCTCTGCTCTCAGAGTTTATAATTCTAGTTCAGGAGACAGGTGTAGATGCAAAAAACAAATGAAAAAATAATAAAGGTTAAAACTGAAGTCTAATAGGAATCAGAGAACTCCTATTTGTCACGTACATTATTTCCAGATGGTGCTGTGAGATTTGTTGGGTTTAGAGTCTATGTCTGAAGGATCCAGCTGAGTAAAGGGAAGCTTTTCTTGGTTTAATTCATGTTATCAAGGACTTCTTTCCAACTGCAGTTAATCTCCCTGTTTTTTCTTCCTTTGTTATTTAATGGCACTCTTTGAGTGACAGATTCAGTTTGTATAAAAGATCTGGCACAAAAGAGTTAGCTTTGTGGTGCTGGGCACATGGGGTTTCCAGACTCTCTTCACACTATTATATCCTATGAGGATGAGTCATGCCTGAAAATGCAGCGATTTTCAATCACAGTTGTCTTGTACTGAAAAATCGGCTCTAACTTAGTGAAGGGCAAACATCCTATTAATGTGCCAACATCTTTGTTGTAACAGGCAGGCTTTCCCCAACTGGAAGCCAGAGCTGGGAGATGCTAGAAATCGCCTGTGAGGGCAGCAAAGGGTACAGGTAAGAAAAGGAAGAAAACACTTCTATTAAGTAAGAGACATGTAAGCCACTGAGCATCCCCTCATGCAACTCTAAATCAACTCTTACACTCCTGGGGAGCTGGGGGAATCAGAAGGGATCCCTATATTTGGGCTTAGAACTTGATTACCCACTTGATTACCCTTTAGAGAGGCTGAGCTGGCCCAAGACTCAGGAGTGGAGGCAATTAATTCTCAGTCCCTCTTTCATGGACTTTGCCAGCATGATGTCACAACACTAGAACCAATGACAAGAGTTATTTGATATGGAAGTAGGGATAAAATGGCAAGCCAGGCCACTATGTCCTAGTTGTTGAGGACTATTACAAAGGTGAGACTAGGTAGTCAGTAGAGTTAGGAAACAGTTTAATGCCATCCTGAGGAAACTCCACTGGTGCATATCTGTATTCCTAAGACTAGCTAGTCTTCCCAGAGATGGTCCCTGTGATGCTCCTGGTCTCTAGAGGGAATGGGAGCAAACATGTGGAGGGAATCAGGGTTATGGTGGACCGGTTCCTAAAGTAAGGGCGGCATGGAGGTCACCCTACAAGCATGTGAGGAACACATTTTTATGCCTTCTGTAGGAACACTGGTTCGCAGTTATCTGTTTCCATATAAAAACATTTTCTTTAGTCCTTCTCTTTAAGCAGTCATGAGCATGTCATATATAATAATTGAATACGTTTCATAAATGCAAATAAAATCTCCCTCCCTGAGAAAGAGGTAGGTCATATGTTAAACTCTCTAGTACCAAATATTCCTTTAATGATCATTTATTACAGTAACTTCAAACATATGTGACATTTTTTAAAAGTGTGGGTAGGTCTCCCAACTTTTCATTTGACTTAAAAAGACTGATTTACTGCCGGGAAAAGCTCTTTCCAGAGGAAAGCTTCGTGTGAGTTTCATTAATTCCTTTGCTCAATGGCCTCGGGGAAGATGGGACTGCCAGTATTACCAGCCCATTCTGCGTGATTTAGATGTGTTTAGACCCAAAAGCACATTTGTCACATGGGTTATCAGAACTCTACTAGAGTTTAGTGAGCTCTGTAGTTGGAGGCCTCAAAAGACAACATCTTCATCTCTGTCTCTCCCCCACCCCACCCCACCCCCACACCCTGCTGGAAACAGACCTAATTAGACCGAGGGTACAAACAAGGACCTGGAAACCTGCATGCTAATTTTAGAATAGAATAGAATAGAATAGAATAGAATAGAATAGAATAGAATAGAATAGAAGAAATCAAGTAGTAAGTCTTTTTAGGCCAATGGTTCTTAAGCTTGAATGTGTAAGAGAATCACCTGGTAACTGGTTTAACCTGTGGAGGTTTTGAGGTCCTATCTCAGAGGTCCTGGATCTCAAGGTCTCTGGACACTGTCTAGGTAGAGATTTTCAAACCTGGTTGCATGTTAGAGGCTTTAAACAAATGGATGCTCAGGCTTTATCTAATTGAGTTAGATTGTCTAGGGAGGCAGGCCAAGGTGTTGGCAGCTTCTACAAGCTCCATGGAGCCAGGTTATAGGCAGTTGTGTGAGCAATGACACCTCAGACAGGAATACAGCTGAGGGCTCTTTGGAAGTTGTTACTGGATAAAGCAGCTGTTGTCTAGCTTGACATGCTTACCTTCAGACAAACAAAGTATCCTGCTTCAACATGTCCCACTGACTACTAAAAATACATGGCCTACAGCATGGAGCAGCCATGGACGGTTTGTGACACCCCTGATTTATACGCCAAAATGTGTGTGGATGTGCATGGGTCCATCTTTCTAGGGAGAGGGCCCTCAGCCTTCAGCAGCTTCACTTCATTTTCCACTCCCATCCCTGTTTTCTTCATTTATTTACTTATTCACTCATATCCCTGAGTCTTGTCCTGTTATGTTCCCCCACAGGGGTAGCGATTCTTATGACTAAAGTATGCTAAAGTTTATCTTTTTGTTTGACTATTTTTGTTTGTGTGTGTGAATATATTTATAATTTACATAAATTGTGTGTTCTCAGGACTATCCTTGGTAGCACATTAATCCATTGCTCCCACAGGCTGCATCTGACCCCATCCATGGAAGCTCTCCCAGTGTTTCACCTCTCCACTTCCCCAGGGATGGACACCCAGAAGGTTTCCAAATCTCTTTGGCCACCCGCAGAGCTGCGGTGGGCATCTTCATAAACGTCTCCTTCTGAACCATGAGAACTTCTTGGGAGATACACCTGGAAGGGGAATTGCCAGGTCACTGGGGTGCATATACCTCATTGGACTAAGAAGGGCTTCACTGCGCTCCAGACGGCTGCTCCTGGTTACACTCCTGTCACCTTCACTGCATTCCTATCAATCTGTGATCCCACCAACCTCCCCACCAAGTATAACAGCTATTGGTTAAGGTGAAAACTGGACCCTCAAAGCTGATCGCCGTTCCTTTCTGTTTTCCCAGTCTGCTTCCTTTCTTACTCCCCATGACAGCTGTACTGAACCTTCACTACCATCTGCACAGAGGAAATAGAGGTCACCTTTAATTTTCTCCTTCTGCTTGTAAATGCATTGATGTCAGCCACATCTTGCTTTGCTGTTCTGCTCAGGCCTCCTCCCAGGCCTGGCCGCCCTGACTGTGATTCCCTCTGACCGGCTCCTGACTCCCAGAAGCCTTGCTGTGGCAGTCTTTCCCTTGCTTCTCTCTCAATCTCTCACTTGTCACTGGTTTGCTCCTGTGGCCTACAGTCTTGGCTGAGTCTCCGAAACAGACTTCGCTTCTCCTTAAGCTACCTCCCTTTTTCTTATAGAAATGTTTTTACCTATTATAAACTTTTTGAACGCATTGTTTGCTCAGTTTCTTCTGACTTGCTTTGTCACTCCTGACACTCCAATCCCTGTTCTTCTAGGTGCCAAGTCCATGTGAGCTTCCAGCTGCACCTGCTGATCTCTTGGTAGCATCTGCCACCACTGACAACATGCGGCTTCTTGGAGCAGTATCCCTTCTCGGCTGTCAGGACAGTATTTTCTCCTGGTTCTCCCTCTTCTTTTATCTCTGCTTCTTCTTAGGTCCTGCTATGGCCTCCTCTTCCTCTCCCTGTCCTTCAGAGCTTTCCCTTGTCATTTTCCTGAGAGAGCTAATACACTTCTCATGCATTCTGGAATTGTCATTTACAAGTATGGCTCTCAATCCTGGATCTCATTTTAATTCAACAAATGGTTTTTGAAAATACACTGTATGTTGAGATCCAGAGTCACATGTGACATAAAAGAGTCCACAGTCTAGAACTCTCTTCCCAGACCCCTACATGTGGGAGTCATTCTGTTTGCAGTGGTTTGAGGTATATATCTAATTCATGGGTTACCTGAAACAAAGTGTAAGCTTACTCTAAAGGACTCGTAACACAGCCTGGCTCTGCACTGTCAGGAGACGATGCTGCCTGCTCTGCTTCTGGCCTGGAGAATGCCCCCAAGGCTTGTGGGTAACAAGACGTGCATGTGGGCTCTTTCTGTGAAGTTGTGCAGGACCACCCTCTAGGACATCTTTTTCCCCTGCCTTTGTAATAGTGGATATTGATAGAGTCTCAAGCTGATGAGAATAAAGGTACAATGTGAGTCTTGTGCAGAAAGTTACTGCTGCCAATCAGACCCCTGACATTACTTGCCCACCAGTACTAGGGTGATGATGCTTACACACCTGAAAGACAATGGTACCAGGCTGGATGTAATTCACTGTGAAACTAAGTGCAGGTCATGCCTTCCTTTCAGCAGTTAAGTTGGGCAGTTTAGAGAGGATAGAAGCAAAACTCCTCTTGCTGGCCTGGCTAAGCCTTGGAGGACCAGCGAGTCCCTAACCAGCCTTACCTCTGTTTCAGAATCTGCTTGTTGTCTTCGATGGTAACGCTGTCAGCATGGTCTCTCTTGAAGATTTCAAAAGCCTCCTGGCGTCCCAGTGACATCTCCTCTCTCATCCCTGTTGGAGACACAGGGAGAAGGCCTCAGTCACAGCATCAGGATCCCGTTAATTGCATTGTCACTTTACTCAGACCACAAAGCCAGCCCTGGCTCCACGAGGCCCACAGCAGAGAGGGTCCAGCCAGACAGGTGGCCCCAGGCTCTTCCAGCTGGCTGCCAACTGGGAGGAGGTTGTTCCAGCAATGGTGACACCCGCTGCACCCTGTGGGGCTGTGCCTGCACATCCACGGGACTTGTGGGGGGTGGGGTTTGGAATGTCTGGTCAAAGGAAATGAAAACCAGAGTGCCAAGCCCTCAATTGCCAGGAACATCTGCAAATGCACTTTCTGCCATCACTCAGTGCCATATTTCTCCCTGTTTTCCTGTTATCCCCCATTTTGGTTTTCTGTTAAATTTCACCCCAAATTCCCGGGTATTTAGTTTAAAAAAGTATAATTCAGGCTGAAAGATTTAGAATCTAGACAATTCTGCTACTTGTCTCCATAGAACAACTTATCCTTGTTTCCTGGGGCTAACAAAGGACCTCCGGTCTTACTCAGGACTTAGATTCTCAGTTGCAAGACACACCAGTGGACAGAGGTGGAGGTCCCTAGTTCATGTCTAACTCCAACATCCTGTATCACTATTGCCACTACAGACTAACCTTCACTGCTGGGCTCTGCTCAGGGGCCAACTTCTGAAACCCAGAGTGAGAAGGGCCAAGGCCCTTGGAGAATGCAGCTGACATTCTTGCATCGAGGCTCTCTTCCTTACGTCTTCCAGGGTGAGGGTCAATGCAGGTGTGTGCTTAGGACTCTCTAGGCGAGAGCTGAATTCACAGCTGGATTTTGGATGATCTACAATCATTTTTATGCCTCTGTCCTTAGTTCCTTTGTCCATGTGCTCTTTGTCCACTTAACTCTACTTACCTTTCCATCTCTGGCTGAGTATTACTACCTCCCCGAAGCTTTTCCTGAGGCCCAGACAGAATAAATCCTGCCTCCACTAAGTACCTATTGATGTTTGTGTAACATGCACAGCCCATAGACACTGTTGCTTTATATGACAGTTCTTTCTGGTGAAGCACAAGTTTCTTGGAGGGTAGAGAGAATATTTTTTTGGTGAATCCTTGGTGTCTTGTTTTATGACTGGTATTTAGAATGTGCTCAACATATGTCTATTAAATGAGTCAGGTCCAGAATGAACTGGGGTGATGATGAGTCTCACCCTTATTGCCATTGGAACACAGTCCAGGGCTACAGGGGTTTACACTGAGGCCTAGGGAACCAGAGATGCATTCATATGGGCCACATAACATGTATCCTGCCTGGAAAAAACCCACAGAGTCCCATAACCTAGCCTCAGGGGGAGGAACTGGACCAGCCCATCTGACACCAATTTAGTGATTACTGTTGATAAAAATAGCACCATAAAGAATGTCTGAATGGTGAGGCACACAAAGACACCCCACCCTTTTCCATCAGAAGCAAATGGGCACAGCTCAGTTCTGTCTCCACATCTGCCCTGCACACTGCAGAACTGGGGCAGAGGGGCCTGCAATTGGTCTGTGAGAGACTTGGACAGATGAGCCCTGATGCATAAGAGACATTAACCAGGAGCTGAGGGACGTGCTCCTTACCTCTCCCTGCCCCTGGTCTGTGCTCATTTTAACATGTATGATATGACTTTCACTACATAACAGAATAACAGAAGGTAGAATGAATGAGTCTCTTGGAATACGGTTGGGAAAGAGAGAAACTGCATAGAGACCACATTGGAGTCTGCCTGTGGGATCCCCAAATTACCTCCCACAGAGGAGATGAGAAGTCTCCCACCAACCAGTGGTGGCGGGGGTGGGAAGATGGGGTGGGAGGTTGCTGTAAAAGCTGCAGTGAAGGAGAGGGCTCATGACCTTTCCTCTCCCAGGCTCCGCTTTCTTGTAGAGCTGACAGTCTGAACGGACAGCTGTGTGGGAAGGACATGTAGAGGTTTGTCAGTGCCCACAGCACTGTTATAGCAGTAGGTCCTGGATGATCTTACAGTCAGCTGAAAACTTCACTGGATCTTCCCTAAGGCAGGGAGAGGCCTGGGCAGTGGGAGCGGAAATGGCATGGGGTGCACAGAAGAGACAATCCCAGGAAGGTAGGTTGGGATCATTTTGCAGAGAATCTGGAAGGTCTTGCTAAGAAATTTGGTGCCACCATGATACCATACACAAGTCACCAATTTCCGAAGACTTGAAATACAGTGAAGTACACATTACACTGGAAGTGATTAATACTTTTGGTGATTTAAAACGCACTGGGGTCCTGCAGTGCTATGGGCTTATCATCAGCAACACAGTATTGGTTTTCCTCCTGTCACAATGGAGACATATTCTGGAATTGGGGTTCTTTCATGGTGGTGACCTCAGGTGGATGAACGTTAGTGTGATGGCCATAATCCTGGCAATAAACATTCTAAGTGTCTCCTCAGGAAGGCCAAGGTGCGATGGCTGCTGATGCCCATAGTCTGAGAGCAAAGAGGCAAATTAATTCCTGAAAGCCTAGAGAGACTTCACAGCTGCCTTGTGGAGGGGGAGACTGAGAGTCTGCAGGCAGGGCAGCTGAAAGGTGAGACCCCAGGCTCCATCTCAGACCTACTCTTGTCCATCTCCATTCTGCTTGTTTGAAGCCCATATCCAGCTCCTCTTGGGTTATACTAACAGATCAGGTTCCACTCCAGTTTGGGGTCACCCAAGAAGGTAATGAACCCCTTTTTATTTACTGAAGAACTGTCTCCACCTCATTTTCCCTCTCAGGAGTTAGAAAACAGCTCTTTTTCACATGCCAAGCTCTGGCACACATGGTATGCGGTAGAAAGAGCAGGGCAGTGGAGCACAGGAGTGACTGACAGCTCACCTTGCTAATGAGATAATGAGCCTGTCTCTCACTTTAAATCAAAAGCTAGTAGTGATTAAGCTTACTGAGGAAAGCATGTTGAAAGCCAAGATAGGCCAAAATCTAGGCCTTTTGTGCCAAACAATTAGCCAAGTTGTGAATGCAAAGGAAAGTTCTTGAAGGAAATTAAAAGTGCTATTCTAGTAGACACATGAATGGTAAGAAAGTGAAACAGCCTTACTGCTGATACGGAGGAAGTTTTAGTGGTCTGGATCAGATCAAACCAGCCACGACATCCCCTTAAGCCAAAGCCTAATCCATAGCAAGTCCCTAAATTTCTTCAGTTCTATGAAGGCTGAGAGAGGTGAGAAGCTGCAGAAGAAAAGTGTGAAGCTGGCAGAGGTTGGTTTAAGAGAAGAATCCATCTCTATGAAATAGAAGTACAAGGACAAGTAGTAAGTGCTGATGTAGAAGATGTAGCAAAATTATCTAGAAGATCTAGCTAAGATAATTAATGAAAGTGGCTACACTAAACAACAGATTTTCAATGCAGACAAAACAGCCTTTTATTGGAAAAAGATGCCATCTATGGCTTTCACAACTAGAAAGGAGAAGTCAATACCTGGCCTCAAAACTTCAAAGGACAGGCAGACTTACCTGTTAGAGGCTAATGCAGCTGGTGAGTTTAAGTTGAAGCACATGCCCATTTACCATTCTGATAATTCTAGGGCTCTTAAAATTAGGCTGAATCTACTCAGCCTGTGCTGTATAAATGAAACAGCAAAGCCTGGATGACAGAACATCTGTTTACATGATGATTTACTGAAAATTAAACCCACTGTTGAGACCTAGTACTCAGAAAAAAAGATTCTTTTCAAAATATTACTGCTCATGCCCTGACCTGTGTGGTTCAGTTGGCTGGGCATCATCTCACAAAATGAAAAGGTCACTGGTTTGATTCCCTGTCAGGACACACACTTGGGTTGAGGGCTGGTCCCTAGTTGGGGTGCATGCAAGAAGCAACCAATTGATGTTTCTCTCACACATTGATATTTCTCTCTTTCTCTTTCTTCCTCCCCTCTCCTTTCTCTCTAAAAATAAAAATTAAAAAAAAAAAAACTACTGCTAATTGACAATACATTTAGTTACCCCAGATCTCTGATGGAGATGTACAACAAGATTAATGTTGTTTTTATGTCTGTTAACACAACTTCCATTCTATAGCCCATGGACCAGAGAGTAATTTTGACTTTCAAGTCTTCTTGTTTAATAAGTACATTTCATAAAGCTATAGCTGCCATAGATAGTAATTCCTCTGATGGATCTGAGCAAAGTAAATGGAAAATCTTCTAGAAAGAATTCATCATTCCAGGTGCCAATACAAATGTTTATGATTCATGGGAAGAGATCAAAATATCAACATTAACAAGAGTTTTGAAGACATTGATGCCAACCCTCATGGATCACTTTGAGGGATTTAACACTTCATTGGGGGAAGTAATTGCAGATGTGGTGGAAACAGCAGAGAACTAGAATTAGAAGTAGAGCCTGAAGATGCAACTTAATTGCTGCAATTGTGTGATAAAGCTTTAATGGATGGAGAGTTGTTTTTTATGAATGAGCAAAGAAAGGGGTTTCTTGAGATAGAATCTACTCTTGGTGAAGAGGCTGTGAAGACTGTTGAAATGATGATAAAATATTTAGTATATTACAAAACTTAGTTGAAAAAGCAGTGGCAGGGTTTGAGATAATTGGCTTAAATTTCGAAAAAGTTCTACTGTGGGTAAAATGATGTCAAAGAGCATCAGATGTTACAGAGAAATTGTTCACGAAAGGAAGAATCAATCAATGGGCAAATGTCATTATTGTCTCATTTTAAGAATTTAAGGAATTTCTGCAGCCACCCCTAACCTCATCAAACACTGCCCTGATCACCAGCAGCCGTGAACTCTGAGGCAAGATCCTCCACCAGCAACAAGCTGAAGACTCACTGAAGACTCAGATGATTAGCATTTTTTTAGCAATAAAGTATTTTTAAATTAATGTATGTACATTATTTTTTAGACATAGTGCTATTATAAACAAAACTTTTATATGCACTGAGAAACCAAAAATATTTGTGTGACTTGCTTTTTTGTGATATTCTCTTTATTGCAGTTATCTGCAGTATCTCCAAGGTTTGCCTGTATTAACTTACTTAAACTTCTCCATGATCCCTGGTCATAATTTCATTTTACAGATGAGGAAGCTGAGACTCAATTAAGAAATGATTATAAGGGTAAAAATTGCCCAGTTCTGCTTTTAGATCAGTTTTTCCAGGGAAAGTATGCATGATTGGGGTGGGGGGCAGGTAGTAGACATCAAAATGACATGGTGGTAGTAGATTTAACCATGAAATTGTGCTCTTGTGAATGCCTATCTTGTCCAAATCTTTGAGTTTTCTTTATAGTATCACAGGAAAAAAGAACCATGAGTTTTATATACCATTTGCATAGTTTACTTCATTTATCCATATGTTCTAAAACTGTTTCTGGAATTTATAAGCTCCATGAGGGCAGAAATTTTTCTCAAGTTTTGTCTGCTGCAATGATTCTAGCAAGTGGATAGTACCTGGCACATAGGAAGAACTCAGTCAAATGTCTTTTGGAAGAATGGATAAATATTTTAAAGGCTTATTATTTTTCTTTTTGATACAGCGTATTATGACTTTATAGGGGAAGTGAAGCATGTCTCTGTTGCTCTTCCTCCCTCTGCCACCATGCTCCTAGGCAGGTTCATCCCTCATCTAGTGTGATTTTACAAATGTAACACCATTTTCTCTGCATTACATGTCACCGTGCTTCAGAGCCCACCATTAGAGATGAATGCCAAATATTTACATTCATAAAAATGCAAATATTTTTGAAAACATCACTATTTTAGGGCAAGCAAAGAAAAATCCCATGATTTGTTGACAGTTAGCTAACAGGTCCTGCAAAGATGGGAGACATAGATGGTATCTCAGGTTGGTGCCAGAGTCAGAGGGATCTGAGCTTGAAAGGGAAGATAAATTGTACCTCTTGCCAACTTTTTTAGTCTGATGGACTCAGCTGCTCACTAAAGTGTAGGCCCTGAAGAGCTCTGACTTCCCATTCCCATTTTTAGCTCTTAGCTGTTTTCTTTTAGTGAATTTCAATCACAGGACCCAGTGTCAAGTCCCAGAAAATATAGATGACTCAAAGAAGCCTGCTGGTTTGCTGAGTCACAGGACTGTTTAAAACCTAAAGGAGAGCAAATATAGCATCATAGGATGGTATAAAATTTCAAACAAAACAAAACAAACAAACAAAAAGACCCAAACACACCCAAAGACCCTGAAAAGAGAGGAGTTTCTCAGTCTAAGTCCCCAAATGACGACATTGCAATTCTGGGCTGTGAACTGAATGGAAAACACTTCTAAGTCCTAAAGGTCCTTTCTTGATTTTGGTACCTATTAAGGAGCACTCAGGTAGAAATGATAGTCAACAGGTACTCTCCATATTAGCCTTGATTTGGACTTCTGAAAATGTTAGGCAGTCAAAGTTCTAGGCCCTGGTGCCTGTGCATTTCTTAATGCTTTCCCTTTTTTTGCCAGCCTGAAATTTGGTTTCTTATTTTGCTAAAGAATCAGTACTTTTACAAGCAGTCCCCACTCCCAACGCAGGGTCCCATGGAAACCAAATGGAAAGGAAAAACACTGGAAGTAGAGTTCGTGCTGCTGCCTTTGGGCCTGCTGTCTGATTTCCTTTAGTCAAGGGCATGTGGGCCAGAGCTCATTTTCCTGGCTGCTCCCAACAACCCACTGCTGCTGAAGTTATTGCTTAAAAATTGACAAAAGTAAAATAATGGAGAGTTATGTTATTCATGCTGAAAAGTGATTTCTTAGAGCCAAAAAATATTTTCCTTGGGAAAGGCATTTATCCACGTTGGTGCCTCTGACCAGACAAGGAAGGGGAGAAGAGAAGACCAAGGGGGAATGAGGGAAAGTGGGAGACGGGGTGGATTCCCAAGGCAGAGGGGCTTTGGGGCACATTGTTTGGGGCTAAAAGTGTGAGAAGGCTCAGAAGTGACTGGAGATACTCAGGGCTGACACTGGGCAGAAGCTAGATGTGGGGAGGTGATTATAGTATCTGTGGCTTGGTAGCAGAAGCTTTCAAACTGAAGGTAAGAGAATGATACAGTGATAAGTATATACAGTATGTGGTACATAGACGTGCACACCATCATGGGAAGCAACGAGCAGGGATGGAATTTTTTTTTGTATGCTACATGATATAAGGTTCTATAGGCACTGAGAGTTCTCAGTAAATGTCAACTTCATGAAATATACAAAACTATCCTCAGATAAATATAGTTAGAAGAGAAGTCCATCCTTTAGTGTGTGGAGAGGTTAGAATGAATGGCCCAATGGGATGGAGAGGAATGAAGAATGTAGATGAGAAAAGGGGATAATCTATCAAGGCAGTACAAAACATAAAGGTCAGGAGGGCTATGAGAACCAAAGGAAAGGTCAGTGGTCCAGCACCCTCGGGAATAAGGCTGGGAACAAGGATGTCCCAGGGGAAGTGTTGGCTACAACAGAAACTCTGGGATGAAGGATGAGTCAGCAGCTTCTAGCATGGAGGACAAAGGGTCTGTTGATGCTGAACTGAATAAATTTGTGAGATGGGGAAGCGCTTTAGGATCTTATAAAGAGACATGGACTATCTCCCAGAAAAATCAGAAAGTACATCTGAGACATTGCCTTTACTGTCTTCCCCCCATAGTTGGGAGGATGCTGTTGTCTAGGAAGGGGGAGGTTTTAGAAGTTGCATGAAGGAAAGGCACACATGTAGCCCATGCTCTCACTTTCCTTCCTCACACTGGTGGAGGACATTGCTAATTGGTTACAGCATCCTTTGCTAGAGAAACAAATGGTAGCACCAGAGTTTTTAGCACAGTTCTTCAGGCAGCCTCTCCCAGTCAGCTGTCCCTGGCCTGGAAGCACTCCTTTTATTAGATGGCTCCCAGATTACTCCCCAATAGAAGACATCTGCTGTTACTTTTGTCATTCCTGTGCTTTCAGGATGGAATAGCTGCCTGGTTCCATCACCTTAGGGGCTGATGTGCAGGTGACGTTCCCCAGGGACCAGTGAGCGACATGTGCTAGAGTGTCTGAATCACCAAGAATGGCCGTAGCAGTCTGTGAGTAGGTGCTGAGGAGGCCACCACAGGAGGTGATGCCATGTGCCATGGGCCTGTTTGCTTTAAGGGCCAGGAGGAGTTCAGCTACAATTTGAGGGGTTGCTGGGTGGGGACAGCAGGGTATGAAATCTGAGGATGAGGGGAAGACAAAACCACTTAGCCACGGCCAAAGTGACTGCAGATGTGAAGACTAAAAAGTAGAATTTGGGGGTGACCAAGGACACTTGCCCAACCTACTTCCTGCTTTTGATTGACAACTTCTGGAATGGGTTAGTGCACCATGGCCTTGGGTTAAAGGCCTATGTTCAAACCAGATGATACCACCTGGGCTGAAATACTCAGATTAAGACTTGCCTTGGAGTTTCCTAAATTGCCACATGAAAGATGTCAAAGAAGAACCTTTAATTAGTAGATTCTTCGGGCTGGGTTGGACCAGGCTGAAGCATGGCAGGCTTGGCAGGGGCTCTAGGGAGTGGAGTGTAGGAAAAATCTGAAGTGGAAAGCCACAGAAACCTTAGGAGACCCACCCAATGGTGGCACCATGTCTAAATAAATCAAACGGGTTCCTGACTCCTGGTGCCAGAAATCACACATCCCACCAGCCACTCTACCAGGCCCAGCAGTGCAGACCACGTGGGCTGGGTGGAATTAAGGCGTGGTGTTCGAGGCAGGTTGTGTTTCCCTTTTGTCTTGGTAACCGTGTCTTATTCACCCTCCTGCCACAAGTGTCCTGGGCATTAGCCTGAGCAGGTGAAGAAAGGCCAGGTGTGCCAACCAAGTGGGCAGGCCTAGGGCTCCTGTGAGAGTGGCAGCTGCTTGAGGGTAGTTGCCCATTCCCAGCAGTAACATTAAACCTTTAAATAATGGTCCCAAAGGTCATCTTCAGAGAAACTTAATTTTCCTAACCCTGCATCTCTGGGGTTTTATTTCGTGAGTGTTCTTACTCAGGACAAAGTGTGTATGTGGGTTGCTTACAGAAACCCATAGGCAGATGCAGGCATGGAGCTTGGAGAGCAGCCCGGGTCATGTTGGCATTTCTGTGTTTCGGAGTTAATTCAGGAATCTGGAGACCAGCAATGTTTCCATTAACCATGACAGCATGCTGCCAGGCTAACCTGGATGTGTGGAGTCTTTTCCATCAGTTTTGGTCCATAGATGTGGCAGCCCTGCAAGAGCCTTGGTATCTAGTTCCATGTCCAGTATCTGGACCAACCCTGGGAATTTGGTGGAAGGACATGTGTCCTAGCATTTTGTGGGCTAAAGAGCAGTGGCTGAGAGGCCAACTGAACAGGAAGTCAACATTCCTCTTCAGCTTAGAAAGAAGCCCCAAATTCTTTGGATCTGACCAGCGCAGGACTCCCTCAGTTTGAGATGGCTTGGCTGCTTCCAAAGGCCATGGTTAATAAGATTCAATTGACCAGCTTCCTCCTGATGAGTTCAGTTCTTGTGTTGGCCTGTACTTTGAGGGCAGTGGCTAAAGCCATGTCCACATGTCCTATCGTCTGAAAAATGAGGCAAGTTTTCTATCTATGCCTAGATTAGGATGAATTCTGTTCTAGCCACAAATGTATTTATATACATTTTTAAAAGAGAATTAAAGAATTGCAATCTGGCCTAGCAGCAAAAATGTCCCTTTTCCTGAAATGTAAATGGATTTAAATAAAATTCTGACACTCTGGCTTGGAAAAAAGCACAAGGCAATATGGAACTTGGGTATGCTAGAGTTCATTCTTTGGGGGAGAAAAAGAAAGGGAAACTTATTTTTTACTTGACTTCTAAGTGACAGACACTATTCTGTATTTTACAAGCATTAACTCACAAGTACTAACTCAGTATTCACTACAACTGTATTGGTGGTGAGTGGGGGAGCTAATACTGATTGAGAACTTTGTATGGCTAGAGGAATTAAATATGTTGTCTCATTTGATTGTCACAGTGATCCTGTCAACTAGGTAGTATTGGGCGCATTCTAGAGGTAAGGTAGCTGAACTTGAAAAGGTTGAAAGTAACTGCAGGACAACAGTTAGTAAAATAAATTCTTACCAGGTTTGTCTGACTCCAAACCTATTCTTTTGCATATTGTCTTGCAAGTGAAAATCTTTGCCAAGTAGAAATAATCTCACAAATATTGGCAAACCACTGAGGTCAGACCTACAGGGTCAGGAGGTCAGAGGTAGTAAAGAGCAAAAGGCAGTTTTGGAGGATTGTGATTGGACAAGGACCAAGAACCATAAATGCAAACGGCAGGCAGCTCAGAAGAGCTAGAGATCTATCTCTGTGAATGGGAAGCTGGGGAAGGTCTCTGGTGGCCCTGCTTCACCTGGGAACCCAGGGGGCGGGGTATGGGGCACACATGCAAGGGGAAGGTCGGCTGACTTGAGTCTCTGCCATTCCAACTTTATTAGTTAGCCAATTATCTCAGGTCTGGCTGAATAATTATCTTTTCCTAATCCACATGAAGCTCGCATTCAGAAGAGTCGCCACAGTAAAATAGTTTATGTACTTAAAATTGTTCTGTTGGGCTGGAGTGGGAGTGGAGTGGGGTTACTACAGAGAAGAGAATGGGGAGGGTCCAGGTCTGAAGAGTGTGGTCTTTGGCAGAAGAGGAGAAAAGGACCCAGGAGGCCTTCATTTTCCTTTTGAATTCTCTGTGTCCTAACTGCTTCTTCTCTGGAAAGCATTTCACTATTTAAACATAACATTTGTTTATTCACTCAGGCAGTGAGTCAACTGGTGAAGCAGACCACCTATCAACAAGTACTGAGCATGTACTCTGTTGACAACCCTCTCCTGTAGGTAGTTAGATAAATAAAAGAAATGCTGTCCTTGAACTTATAATGGGTTATGGGAAGGTCAAAGCTTACAGTATAAAACATAAAAACACCCACTCATAGACAATGCATTGGTGGTGATACAACACAGATAGTGCAGATGGTTGTGAGGGAGCAAACAAAGGGACATAATCAGATCGCAGAGGGACTTTTCAAGGTCCTGACACCACTCCCTTAACTAGTTCCCTGCTTGCCCAGGGTGGTCCCAGGCAGAGAGCCACTGAAGTTTTCTATAGGCTTGTCAGGCAATTCTCCCTTCCTCAAACAACCAAAGAAGAATGTTTGCTTTACAGTGTAACCTCAGGCTATTCTTCTGTTATTCTTGTCTAGTGGCTGGGCAAAGGAAATAGAATTTGTAGTCAGAAGACAGGGGCATGAATGCTGGTTTCACTTATTAGCTGTAGGACCTGGGTCTGCCATTTAAATTGGTCTAATCTTAGGCTCCTCATCTATACAATGAAGGTAATAAAAACTCCCATCTCTTATAAGATTATTTTGAGCATTATATGAATTAATCCATGTAAAAAAGGAAAGAACAAAAGCTACATTTGTTCTTTCCTTTTTACATGGTAATAAGGTTAGCTATAATTGCTTTTGGCTTCTGAGATTCTGCATTCTACCTGCAGGAAACGTACACGATCTTATGGTTTGTACTGACTTATGGATTCATTATGAGTTACTTCCCCTTTGGTGTTTTTCTCATCTACTCTTTTACTGTGTTGTACCTTATGATTTTGCATAAGCTATTACAAATAAAGTTTGGAGGGTGTATGTGTTAAAAAAAAAAGAACTCCCATCTCTTAGTGTTACTGTGAAGGGTCAATGAGAGGAGGTGGCACTTTGTGTTGGTCTCGTGTTTGGAGCCACTGAATACCTTTGCAATGACGTGTTTCTGTGATTATCTCACCTGCCCACCTTCTGCACCCCTCTGGCCGTGAACTCCAGACTGCGTGTGAATTTGCCTTCTGTGTTTGCCCAAGCCCAGTGCCTGAAACATAGTAGATACTCAAGACAAGGTTGGTAGATGGAATGAATAAGCAAGGATGAAGTATCTCTAGTTAACTTGTTTTTCTTAAAAGCATTGTTAACTGTATATATATCTAATGCAGTTTCCTGCGTACATGTTCTATACTAAAAATAAAGAAAGCAGAATATGGCATCTATGACTTACTGATTTAAAAGTGTCTGACAGAATGAATGAATAAATGTGGAATACAGTATAAAAAGCAGAAGTGTAAAAATCAGTTATTTTCATCATATGTAATAATAAGTCATCTAAAAACCTACACACAGCAAGCTGTTTAGAGAGCAAGAACCACTTTAACACAGTAGGAGAACTCTTAAGGTGGTTGCAAATTATGGGTTAGTCAGGAAGGGTGAGAGTGGCTTAAACTGTCAGGCGGGCTGCATCTACTGGGTTCTCTGCTTCCCAACCACACCAGCTGGTCTCGTGCCACAGGAACAACCTCAGCTCATGAGAAAATAGATGCAACAAGGCAGAGGTTTCCTCCTCTTCCCAACACCATGTCTCCTGGTGGCCTTACCTGCAGTCCAGGCTTCCCTCTGGTCACCATCTTATCAAAGGTCCATTTTCATAGACAAAACCTCAGCAGAGTCATCTATATCCCCCTCTCTATCCCTCACCTCCCACTCTCTCCTTGATGCAGTCCAATGGAGTTTCATCTCCTCGACTCCGCTGAACATCCCCAGTGATCTCAGCATTGCCAAAACCAGCAGCCAGTTTTCTGGTCTCATTTTAGTTAACCTCTCAGTAAATGGCAGAGCAGTGAGGTCACCAACTACTCCATGTGCCACCATCCAGGTCCTCGGTCCTCTGCAGTGAACAGATAGCCTAGGTCCCCAGGCCGTGAGCGGCAGTGAGGGGACTTCTTGGCTGAAGAACTGAAGAGCCACTGTGCTCCCTCTTCTCTCGCTCTGGTGACTGACGTCATTCCAGACAGAGTCTGTGTCAGCCTTGCCCTGGTGACTACGGACCATAGATCTCACCCTTCTAGCCCACATTGTGCATGCAGTGTGAACAAGGAGTAACTTGTTATGATAAGCTACTGAGGTTCACTATTAATTTACCACCAGAGCGTAGTGACCTAGTCTGTCCTGACCAGGGTGCAGCAGTGTTTGACACAGCTGACACCCACCTCCTTTTTGCCCGGAGCACTTCCTTCCTTATCACTCCCTCCCGGTTTTTCTCCTGCCTTCCTGGCTCCTTTTTCCAGCCTCCAGATGTTGCAGCGCAGTAGGGTGCAGGGCAATGGGGCTCAGCGCAATGGGGCTCAGCCCTGGGCGCTCTTCTCTTTCAACAGGTGATTCCATTTAGTTTCATAGCTTTAATGAGTATTATAACCAATGGCTCCAAAATTTATATATTTAGCTCTGACCTCTCCACTGAGGGCCAGGTTCGGATATTGAAAAGTCTACTTGAAATCTCAACTTGAATGTCTACTTGGCATCTCAAACTTAACATGCCCCCAAACAGAGCCCTTAATTTCAAACTCCATTCCAAATTCTACTCCAAGCTGTTTCCCCTAACTGCTTCCACATCAGTAAATGGTACCACTTGTTCAAGCGGAAACTGCAGGACTCGTGCACGATTCTTCAACTCCCACATCAGCTCCACTGGCAGGTCCTGTCTGCAACCCTTTAAAAATAAGCCTTACATCTCCGTGCTTCTCTTTGTCTCTTTTTTTTCAAATCCCAACCGAGCCACTGCCATCTCTCACCTGGAATGTCTTTTGCCTGCTTTGCCAGCTCCTATCTTGCCCTCCTACAAGGTATTCTCCACATAGCAACCTGAGTGATTTACTCATAATGCAATCATGTCAGTCCTCTGCTTTAAACTTCCCACGGCTCCTGAACAGACCCCAGCTCCTCAGTCGGACAGGCCTCGCGTCACCTCTCCCCCTCACACCTCGCCCAACTCTTAGCTCACGCCTTCTCGGCTCATTGACCTTCTTTCAGCTCCTCAAATGCGTCAGTCATATCCCCACCTGTGCGCCTTTACGCTTGCTGTTTGCTCCTTCTGTCTAGAATGTTCTTTCCCTGAATCTTCCTGACTATCAATTCACCTCTTAGCTCACAAGTCCCCACTTTTGGTCCCCACCCCAATTGTTTCCACCCGATTAATCTGTTTCACATCCTTCCTAGCTTCCATCACCATCTGAAACTGCATGTATGTATGTATTGTATGAAATGAAAACTCCACAAAGGAAAGACCATCCTGTCTCATTCACTGCTCTTCTCCAGTGCTGGGAAGGAAGGAAGAAAGGGAGGGAGGAAGAGAGGGTCACAATAGGAAATAGGATCCCTTAATAGGTACAAGATTTGCACCCTTGCCCCTGCCTTCCAAATCAAACCTAAACTGCTCTCTTGTGAAGATGCTGACTCTTACTCATGTTGGAGTCTCCCCTCTCTGTACCCACAACCAGAATTAGAAAAATGCCCCTTTTTTCCACAGGCCTTTGCTAACCCATCTCCGGATTAATCCCATTGCTTCATGCTTCTGCTCTTTCTTTCTTATTTGGTTTTCACTTTTGTGCTTGGTTATGTTTTGTTTTTATTTTATGAATACCACACTTATAAGTAATTAATTCTAAAGGGAGCCACACTAAAGTCCACCTATAAATGGTGAGGGGGCTTGTGAGAACAGTTATCTTTCCTTGTCCTGGCAAGAACTTCCACTTCTGAAACAGAGGAATGAAAGGCTTTGTGGCTGTCTGTTACTATTTCAGCATGCTATAGGGCCAGCCAAGTAAACATCTGTGTCTGGTAATTGTACATCCTCAGCAGAGAGAAGTAACTTACCACTAGAGCCCATTGGTATTAAGCCATTCAGGAAGGTTTCTGAGGGATTTTTCTTTCATAGATGCGTTATCCCATAAGAATTCAGAGAAATATATTTGATGCTGAAGGCAAGTCCTAAAGATTTAAATCCCCATATCTTTACCTGATAAGGTAAGAACAGGTCCAAGGCCTTTACTTTTTCTAATTATCAAGGTATAACTTGTCCATTGCAAAAAAAAATTTGGGAAATAATGAACAATGTAAAGAAGCAGGAAAAAAGTCACTCATAATCCCTCTACCTTTCAGTTTTTTCTGTGCTTTATTTTGCTATGTAGTTAAGGTAGTACTGTATATACAATTTTATAGGGCATTTATTTCACTTAATATTATCTTGTGTTTTTCTAAGTTATTACATTCTTTATGAATATTACTTTCTTCGGTTGTATAATATTTCATTATCATCCATTCCCTAATACTGAATATATATTTACATATAAATAATGCTGCAGTGAGCATATTGGTATATGAATTTTATTCCACATGTAATTAAATTAATTAACATAGGTATTTACTAAGTACCCACTATGTCCCTGTTACAGTTCTTGGAGCTGGTGAGCGAAGGCCTATTTCCTTAGAAAGCTTACATTCTACTGAAGGTAA
The DNA here is from genome assembly GCA_004027475.1 of Anoura caudifer. Taxonomy (NCBI): domain Eukaryota; kingdom Metazoa; phylum Chordata; class Mammalia; order Chiroptera; family Phyllostomidae; genus Anoura; species Anoura caudifer. The sequence continues at coordinate 49,454 of PVKU01008166.1, forward strand.
CAGACAAAAGAAGCAAATGAATACATACTGTTAATTAGCTCTAGGAAGAGAAATAATGGAAAGCAAGGAATATGTGATATACGAATAAATGGAGGAGGCTATTTTCCTTAGACAGATGAGAAGAAATTTCCTCAGAGGAAGTAGTATTTGCACGAAGGCATATTGGATGATTTCTGGAGGCTAGATTCCTCAAGGGAGTTTCTGAGTTAAAAGTTCTTGCTTTCTAGGAAGCCAGACTGCTCCCTGCCAACAGTTATCAGCGATGCCTGGCAGGAACAACAGTTATAAAAAGGCATCCTACCAGGGTATGATCTGGACTAAGTTACTTAGTTCCTCTATTGTTTAGTTTTCCTTCGTGAAGTGGCAAAAATACTACTTGTATGTGTACATTTGTGTGTGTGTGTGTGTGTGTGTGTGTGTGTATGTGTGTGGTGGAGGAGGCAGGTTGGGGGTGGCTGGGAGAGGAGATGGTTCTTGCATCCCAGAAGGGCTAGATGAGGGAGCAAACATACACACATTTGTGAAAAGGGAACGGTCAGGTTGTCCAGTGTGAGCAGGGCATTCCAGTTGGTGAAAACTTAACTGGAAGATGATTATGGAGTGTGTGGCATGAACACTTACTATGCCTGTGTTCTGCACATAGTAGGTGGTCAATAGTGCACAGTGAATGAAAAGAAGAAGCCAACCTCTGGAGAAGAGCTTATTGACACTGGAAGACTGAGAAGGAAAGCTCTTAGTCGACTGGTCACATAGCAGTACGGCATGGCTCATGGTTTGTTTATCAGACGCTACAAAGAAAGCCTCTTTTCATTCACGAGCCTGCAAATTAGTGGTATTCTCAGTTTTCTTTATTCATAAAATGAGATTAATAATGCCCACTTCATAGGGCTGTGTGGGAGGTCAAAAGGGACTGGAATACAGAAAGAGCACAACACTGGCTAGTTCACAGTAACCCTGGATCAATGCTCTTTCTCTCTCAACTTGTATAAGTAGGTGGGAAAGGATCAGGGATGGTAGAAGGTGGGGCAGCAGTATGAAGAGCTGAGAGGTCTCTAAGTAACTTGTATTTCCCCAAATCCCAGATGGGGTTGTACTCTTGATTTATCTGATCATTAGTAGTGAAAATATTTTTTTGCATGTAAGATAATTAATGTTGACAAAAACTCCAAGAAAGCCTTGTTTGATGGCTGGTATTAAGCAAAGTTATCAAAGGCATGCATTTTAGCATCAGACTTAAATCCTCTCCTCATGTCAAATGATTAACCTGATTTGGAAAATGCAGTTCAAATCCTATCCCTTGATTTCCTTTGGGTCTTTCCAGCAGCTTCTCCCACAGACCTAGGTCCCGCTGCCTCCTCAGGCCCTGCTCTGATCCCTCTGCTCTGCCGCACCCTCCTCCATACCACTCTGACTTCAGGCACAGGTCTTTGTAAGGTGCATCGGACTGGGCACACACTACTTGGGTATGCGTATTTGTCTGGAGTAGGACACACGTTGGACATGACCACCAGTGTCACCCTTCTCTTTCCCATGCTCCAGTGATGTCCAGGGTTCCTTACTCTTTGAGGCATCCAGGGGAAACCATGGATCTGTTCCACCTGTTCTGGCCTCAGAGCTTCTCCTTGTATTTAGCTTCTTCTCTCTTTACTGCATCTCCTCACGTGGCAGGGGCACATGAGTAGCTTTCCTTTCGGTACTTGCAGTAACAGCTTTTGTCTGACTTCTTCCCTCACTGCTTAGGTTCATGTGTGTGTTTCAAAATCCTGTCTTTTCTTTAAGCCAGAAGCAGAACTGGATTGTGGAAAACAAAGCCAAGGGCTTGGGGCCCTGATTGCCGCCATCTGCTACAATTGCAGGGAGAGGAGGGAAGAAGGAGAGGGTGCTAAAAGGTAGGTAGGAAGGATGAAGAAGAATCTGAATTTGAAAAAGCTCCTCGGACTGGCATTCATCAGTGGTAGAAAGCTTTCACTGGCACACACTCCAGGTCCTGGTTAACTGTTTGTAGTGCACATGGCTGGGTAGAAAGATTCTCCTCTCTGCCCAAGCCTTTCACTTGACTGGGTTCACTAATGAGCTGTGGGTTGCCTCGAGCAGTGATTTGCTCTCTGGATATAATGAATACAAAGAATGAGCAGGCTGAAAGCCCCCCTGGATGGGCTTCCTCTTGTTACACACAGCTAGTCTTTGAACTTGTAATTATGAGTCACGATGCTCCCAGTCTGGTGCAAAAGTGACTCATTTTAAGCAAATTATCAGTTTTTGCCCTGTAACCAAATGCTGTGATCAGCCATTCGTTAAAAAAAAAAAAAGGAACAGTTTTATTAAAAGAGCGGGATGTGTGGAAGAACAAACTGCACTATGCTTTCCAGACGTATGGACCAAAGTCAAACTCAGGCCCAGTGTGAGCCAAGCAACAAAATAAATAGTTAAAATGGTACAGAAAGCAAACAATCAGGAAAATCCATTTCAGAACAGATGCAAAACCAAATTTTGCAGCCAATAGCATAAAATTTCAATAATGCTATGATTCCTGGACATTCTGTGCTGCTGTCATTCCAACTCACTTGGACATAGTGGAATTGAGGTCAAAGAAGAAATATATTTTGGGGGGTTGATTTAACCCACAACATAGTTTAAGAGTCAGTGATGATAGATGCAGTGGAGTTGCCCAAAGGTGGTTACTTTGACAGATGGACTGGTAGACAGAGTAATCAGAGTAAATAAATGTAATCTAGTGATGGGTCTGTGGTGGAGGGAAAATTCCAGAGCCTTCTGCTATGGAGCCTTCTCCTGAGGACACCTGCTACATTAATGGTCTTTGGCTGAGGAAACACTTGAAATGATCATTATCCCTTTGTCAGTTGCCAGAGTAGTAATAGACCTGAAAAGACAAAGACAATTTTTTTCCTTTGATGCCTTAGGAATGATTAACACTTCCCAGGACCACAATAAAGGGAAGTGGGCCCAGAGTGAACTGGTCCAAGTATGTGTTTTTTTGAAGAATGGTTTGAAATTTCCAATTAATCCCTTTAAATAGCCACCTACTCATCTATACCATGATAGTACATTCCATAAGCTACATGGGGAACTTGGCTCTGGGTTAAATTTTCTGACTTGGAAATTTTAGATGCTTCCCAAATTACTTTCAATTTAAACTTGCCTTTCTTGTTTCTTGATTACATTATTTCTTGCCCCTTCCATAGAAACCATAGTTGCTAAATGGCTATTTTCATATGTTCCCAACTCCTCCAAACTAAATAAATTAATCACTCAATATATTTTGGAATATCAATCTTCTATGCTTTCTGCTAATCATTATAATTGATAAAGAATCAGAAAAAGCCATGAAAAGTAAAGGCAGAACATAATGGTTAGCAATCATCTCCTAATTGACAATTCCAGTACACATTTTCAATTTTCATACCTCTAGGCCTCTTTCCAGCATTGCAATATTCCTTAATTACTAAAATTTTCTTCTCTGGTATCTCCAAAGAGTTTCCTCCTCATTCTCCCGTGAGGTCTCTGACTGTCCAGCACAAGCCTCCTTCGCTGGCTGCTGCCCTGCCTGCCCATCTTGGTGGCATAGCTGACAGTGACACGAATGGGGATGGAAGGGAAGCATTAAGTTCAGTAGGCATTTCTGGTAAAACATGATGACTAACTAGTTGTGTGAATCTATATTAGAACTCCTGAGTTGCAAATAACAAAAACCTAAAGTTTAATCTGGCTTTAAAAATGGATTGTATTAGTAAAGGTAATTGAAAAATGCTTTGATACAAAGACTCAAAAAAAGGAGAAAGATTGATATGAGGAAATCACTGAAAATGAAGCTTAGACATCTACTGATGTAGAGAATATAACAGACTGAAGTGGGAAAGAGATTAATGAGGTCCAACAGATGTCTAATAGGAGTTTATAAAGAATAGGGAGAATGGTAGAAAGTTGAGAACATGTTCTACATTTTCTAGAAATAGTAAATATGTAAATCCTGGTATTCAGGAAGCACAATAAATCCTTGGCAGAAAAGTAAATAAAAAAAAAACCCTATTTCCTAGACATAATGTTGATAGTGGGAGCACCAAAGACATGGGATCTTAAAAATAGCCAGGAGTTTTAAAAGACATATTACTGCTAAGAAATAACTATTAGATTGACAGCATATTTCCCAATGATAACAATGGACACAAAAAGTCAACAGGATAGTATCACTAAAGTATTGAGAGAAAATATGTATTAAGTTTCTATACTCAGCTAAATTGTCATCCAAGTGTGGGGGGGACAAAAATGCTTACTCTCCATTCTACCCATGTAGAAAGTTCAAACTCTAGTCTCAATTTCAAGCAATTTTCACCAGCATCCAAACACACTATGTCCTCTCCTGACCTCTGGGCTTTTGCAGTACTGCCTCCTTGGCACGGGATGCCCCTCTCCACATGCAGTTTCCAACTAATTCTCCTATTTTACCTCAGGAAGAAGATTGGTGAATCCAAAAGAAAAAATAGATAAATAAATAAATGGGAAAATCTAAATGAGAAGTGCTTGTATATAACAATATTAACACTATTTATTAACTTGGAGAAAATAATAAAATAAATTTTATCATATTTTGGAGAACAATAATGTTTAAGATGAAGAGAACTTTTAATCAAAATGTTCTAAGGCACTTGTGTTGTTTAGGAAGGCAGCAGAACTATTAACTAATTCTAGATTTCATAAAGCAAAAGTTGCTTGATAAGAGGTAAGAATAATAGATATAACACATAAAATGTCCAGGCTGATATAAAGAACTGGAACAAAAAACCTCTCCATAAATCTACTAGATGTGGGAAAGAAAAAAAGAAACAAAGACAAACTACAGTGAATAGAAAAGATACATTAAATAGAAACAGTAAAATCCAAGACACTAGTAATCACAATATATGGAAATAGATCAAATTCACCAGTGCAACAATAAACATTGTCAGATTGGATTTTAAAAGTCGAAGTATATTCTATTTATGAGAGACACATAAAATACAAGGACTGGGAAAGGTTGAAAGTAATAGGATTGAAAAAGATACTCAAAACAAATGCTAACCAAGAGAAAACTAGTGTAGCAAGAAAATTCCAGTAGCAAATTATTATCAGGCAAAATATATTCTAAGCAAAGTACATTGCTGGGGCTAATAGTCTCACTATATATTTATAAAAAGAAGAAATCACAAAGAAGACATAGTTCATAAATTGGAAACACTAAAGTATAGCATCAAAACATATAAAAACAAAGTAACTATAAGAAAAAATGGCCAAACTATTACTATAATGAAACATTTTAATATTTCATAATAACTGAAATATCAATGAGATAAAATGAGTAAAAACATTGGCAATTTGAGATAATTGTCAATAAGCTTAACACAAAGAACACACAAAAATCCTATGCCCCCAAAAGAGAAAATGTATATTCTTTTAAAACATGCATGGAATATTGACAGGTCTCAACAAGTATATAGAATTAGTCAGATATCATTGATAACAGTGCAATAAAATTAGAGACTGACAAAAAGACATCCTTAAAAACTTTGTATATTTGAACATGTATAGAATATCTCAAAATTACTCATGGGTGAAAGAAAGACTGAAAAGAAAAGTAGATGCTATTTATAACAATGTTAATATTTTCACATCAAAAGTGGACTATAGCTACATCTGTAATTACTGGACAATTTACAGTTTAAGGATTATATTAGAAAATAAGGAAGAATGTAAGTTAACGAAATAAGCATATGTCTTGAGAAGGTAGAGAAACAACATTAGAATAAATCCCTAACAAGAAGGAAGGATATAATAGGAACAAATTTATTTATATCTTTCCCCTGCTTAGAGAAATATCCCACTTACTCCCCACTCCACCCTTATAGAAGGTCCAACTTCTAGCCTCAATTGCAAGCAACCTTTTCTCCAGTATCCACATACACTATGCTGCTTCCTCGGTTTGGAATGCCCTTCCCCACACAGCAGGCTCCAATTCACTCTTCTAATTACAGTTCAAGTGCTGCCTCTTCTGGGAAACCTTTTATTTCTCCTTGGCAGAATTATTAATTTATTCTTACATCGTTCACATCCATTTCAATATACAATGAACTTTTGTCATATGAAAGGGAGTGTGTATTCATGAATAAAATTGCTAAACTGGGTTGTCAAAGAAAAGTTTTTAGAAGAGGTCAGCCTTAAGCTAGAATTTACATGAAGCCAAGCTAGGTATTGTTTGAGGCTCAACTTAATAGCAATAGGAGTAACCTCAACAATAAATTATAGTTAAGATTTATTAAGCACTGCTTTGTAGGTGAGGAGAGAAAAAGTTCCTCATGAGCAGATTATGCAGGCAATATGACTGTGACTAACCTTGCTGATTGGCTAACCTAAAAATCATCCCCAATCCTCTTAACCTTTGCCTTCCTTTCACTATAGACAAAGACTGTTCAATAAAAATACAATATAAGTCATACATAGATAATTTTAAGTTTTCCAGTAGACCCACTGAAAACGTAAAAAGAAAAGGTGAAATTGATTCTAATATTTTGTTTAACTCAATATAACCAAAATACTGTAACTTCTATATGGAATCAATATTTATAAAATCAAGATATTTTACATTTTCCTTTTATAATAAATCATTGAACCCCTTTGCATCTTACATACTTACAGCACACCTCCTTTAGGGCACTGAACTGACATGATAAACATGATCTTTATGTTTCATAAAATTTGCAATTTTCCAAACATTCTTAAAGGTTTTCCAATAACCAGAATGTGTGCTAAAAAGTCTTGTCCTTAATATTTGCATCCAAATTGACAAAACTGGTCAATTAAGCCCTGGGTGGCATGGCTCAGTGGGTTGAGTGTTGGACTGAGAAGCAAAGGGTCACTGGTTCAATTCCCAGTCAGGGCACAGATCTGGGTTACAGGCCAGGTCCCCAGCAGGGGGAGTGCAAGAGGCAACCACACATTGATGTTTCTTTCCCTCTTTCTCCCTCTCTTCCCCTCTCTAAAAAGAAATAAATAAAATGTTAAAAAAAAACCTGGTCAATTAAATATTTATGTGAAATGCTAGAAAGTATGCACGTGGCTGTTGACATGTGTACTACAATACCATAATTCTTGTGCCGTGCAGTGATTAAAATGAAATGTAGTCTTACCAAAGCAATAAAGTGTATCTAATGGAAAAATGTTTTTACTGCTTCTATGTTTATATTTAAATTAAATTAATTAAAATTACATAAAGTTAGAAATTCAGAACCTCAGTTACACTAACCACATTTCAAGTACTCAACAGTCACATGTAGCTAGAGGCCACCACATTGTACAGTGCAGCTCTAGAGCTGGAAAAGCCGCATATCCATGTTCCCAGCATTCCTTTTATCTTAGTGTACCTAAAGAAATGTATAACATTTTGACCAAAGAAATGTATAACAAAGTTTAGAGGAATCTTCTGAAAAGTCTTTTGCTTTCCTGATAAAGGAACAAACACAAGAAAGGAACTCCTCCTTTTTCTTGCTTTGAAATGTGAATGTTATGTGATGCCTGGAGTTAGAGCAGACATCCTGTCACCATGGGGCAACTCACATAAGGATGAAAAAGCAATACACTATCAAAGATGAAGCAATAACCTGAGATCCTTATGACAATCACTGAGCTGCTGAACTAACTCTGAGATTGCCTACCTTTGAACTACAATGTCTGTTCTTATAACTTAAGTCATTAATTGACATATAATACTTGCAGCTGAAAGCATTCTTTAATTGACAATGAAGATGACACATTGGGAAAAGAGACAAATAGGCAGCCTGAGTAGGGTAGAAGTATATGTTGAAAAATAATAAGTTTTCGGAGATGGGTTAGAGTCAGAAAATAGAAGGCCCACTAGATATCTCAACAGAAAAGCCCAGAGTAATATAGCTGTCCCTGCCTTATGAACCATATCACACTCTGTCCTTTCTATAATAGTTTGTATATGTCATTTTTTGTTACTAGATTATAAGGGCACTTTTACAGAGAGAGTATTCAGTAAATATTCATTAAGCTAAATAACTAGATTTAGAGCTGGAGGCATCAAAACTGGCTCTTCAGCCCAGATCAGATGTTTAACATTAAAGAAAACCCAGTAAACTAAAGCCCTCAGCGAGAAAATCTATTAAGGGTTCCTGTATTATTATGTCAAGTAGAAAGTTCTTGGCCTAACTTTTATATCCCATAAACACCTAAAACAAAAAGGACCATATTGAATTGAATTTTGCCTAACCCTCTCTACTTTCCACTTAACTACTAGGTAGCTCCTTTACCCTTCCTCTGACATTTGCCTTCTGTTTTAATCTCTTTGAACATGTAACACCTAACCTCATGGAGTCCTTTCTCTTATTCCTCTGAACCAAGCTTCCTATTTTCTCTCCTTTTTCTCATGCCTACAGTGTGAGAACAGGCCTCTGACTTACAGCTAGAATACTTGGCAAACAGCTTCCAGCCTCATCATCCCTAACCCACAGCACAATCAACTTCCTCTGATACTATTTTTAAAGTCATATTGAATATTTTTTCAGATTTTAAAATAATATATTCTTGCCCTGGCCAGTGCAGCACAGTTGGTTGGAGTGTTGTCCCATACACCAAAAGGTTAGGGGTTTGATTCCCAGTCAGGATGCTTCCTAAGTTGTGGGTTCAATTCCTGGTCTGTCAGGGTATGAATGAGAGGTAGCCAATCAGTGTTTCTCTTTCCTGCTGTTCTCTCTCTTTCTCCCTTCCTTCTTCTCTCTCTAAAATCAGTATACATACTTAAGCAAATATATTCTTTGTAGAGTATTTGGAACAAATTTTAAAAAGAAAAATAATCTCTAATTTGACTACCAACAGATAATAACTATATCTTAGTGTATTTTCTAGACTTTCAATGCATGTTTAGATCTATGTACCATGATTGAAACTATATTATGAACAAACTTGCATTCATCTTTTTCACTTCTCATCACATCATGAAACATTTCCTGTGTAATTAAAAAATATTCGAAAGTATTTAAAAAACAACTTCACGAATCCCATCAGATAGCCATTCTTTAACTTACTTAGCCATATTTTTATTTCATCACTTCTCTTTTCTGATTCCCCACAGTGGCTGCCAATTGTCTTTTGTGTTAAATACAAATTCCAATGCCTGGGCCCTGTTAGGTGCTGCTATTCCACAGCTGCCTCTGGTATTTCACATGTAGCCCAACAGATTGGTTCATTCCTTCCCATGTAAATCTTGCCTCTCTCCCGCTGAGCCGTCATTCAATTAATTTCCTTCCTCTTACACCTCTGTCAAACCACTGGGCTCCTTAAAATTTACCTTGGTTGTCATTCCAATAGTCTTCCACTGTCCCTTTCTTTGTATTTCATATATCACAGTTTATCTGGTATGCATGTTTATGACTTTGACAGTTTGTAGCTGGTCATATTTAGGTTTCTGCCATGTGTGTAGAGTCTGACAGAGTGGCAGGGGCCGGCAGGTGGCTAGAAGAAGGAAGAGTGGAGCTAATGGGCTGAGGGCCACTTCTGGAACCTCCATTGCACCTTATGAGGTCTGGTCATCTTGGGAAGGCAGAGGGTATGAGGTAGGACTGCTCTCGTGCTCAGGGATGAGCAGCAGGGAGTAGTTCATGTTGGCCGGCTTTGAATAACAAGATAGACTATCAGGCATTTGGATACCACCTGCATTTCCAGGCTAACTGAAAACATATTTATTTTGGCTGCTGAGTATCTGGAGGATGAGGGAACCTCTGTATACATGGGAGGCTTACCTTCCTTTTGGAAAATATGATCTCAATGAAATCCAATATTTGCTTTTGATTAGCTGGTGTGTTAAGTGTACACTTGCACACTAACTCAGTGAAGCATGCCTACTTTTGCATCTAATGTTCCTTTATCTCACACAGCTATTCTTTTATAATTGAAAGTTGTGAGCACTTGGTTAAAAGCAGAGTCTGGAATACAAAACAGCCACTAGTTTCCTCCTCAGCCCAGTCAGGCCATCACTTGGCAGCTTGCTGTGACCCAGCCTGGACGCTGGTGGGCTGAGGGGCTCTGCCAGGCCTGGTGGGCTGTTTACAGCACCACTCACTGGAGCTGGGCTTGTGCTCAGAAGTCTGGTCTTCTGCCTCAGAGAAATGTTACAGCTTGTTGATTTCATCGCAGTGGTACAATTAGGATGGATTAAAGGCCTCTTAAAAACTGCCTTTCTAAACGAATCATTTTACTCTTGTTGGACAACAAACTTTAGTCCTGACAATGTGACTGTCCAAGTTTACGGGAAAAGAAAGCTATGTGAAAACCAGGTTCTGTGCTTGTTAATCACGTGAGCAAAAATTTGGATGGCAGTTAGCAACTTTAGGATGTATTTGTAAACTCTAACTGATTGGGATCGCTTTCCTAGTACCCCACTTTTCTAAATATTTCTAGTATTACCAGATGGCAGTGTATTTCTCATTTCCCAGAACAGGCCGTGGATTGGCTTTGCTGCTTCTCCAGGTGGGCAGGGATGCCATGCCCTAGGTATGCAGGAGCCCTGGAGGAGTCAGCTGCATTCTGTGGGTGCTAGCATAACTGGCCATGAAGTCATCCAGGGAGGACAAGGAGGAAGGTCAGATGTTACCACAGAGTGAGACACAGACACAGCTTTGGTAAATGAAGAATTTTGCACAAGTATTCTTGTCTGCAAAACTCAAAGCAATGGTGTTATCATCAAGAGGCAACAGTAGTAACTGAAAAAGTTGCCAAATGTGAAACCTTTAAATCATCTGTAACTCCTTCCCTATCACTGGTATTTTATTGGTCACAAAGACCTTTTGATTTTATCTCATGTGGAGCTCTCCTACTCTCCTCTTCTTCATTCCCATCACCACTGCCTTCCTTGGTTCAAACCCTCATCAGCTCATGCCTAAACACATGCACCTTATACCTTCTTAATGTGTCTCTGACTCCATTGCAAGCCTCTCTTTATGCTTGTCAGGAGTAGCTTTCTAAAATAGATCTAATTGTTTTTCTCTGAGGCTTAAACACTTTCAGAGTTTCCCTAGTGTTTATGTTCACAGTATCATTTCCAAACTTTATGAATTTAACAATTGGTTCCCAACCTAACTCTTTTCTTCTTCTGTTCCCCACCATATAGTGCATCTTGTGTTATAACTCCACTCAACCACCCAAAGTCCTCTAAGCAATTCATACATATTGTGCTTTGGCATGCCTTTGTTCTCTCTGACCACTAGTATCCATTCCTCAAATGTTCTTCTCCATCTCCTCTGTAGGACAAATTTATTTCAAGAGGCAGCTGAGATGTTGCTGTCCCTGAAGTCTCCTTAATTCCTCTAGGAAGAATGTCACTCCTCACAGCATTCCCCACATGCCTTTCTGATCCCCTGCTATATTATATGGGAAGGCCTCCTTTACTTTGATCTCTGACTTCTCTGTGAGCTCCTGACCTCAGGACTTCATGCTCCACAGCTAGCACAGAGCCTCATATATGCATGGTGCTCATTCATGTTTGCTGAATACATAAATGTAGTGGTAGAGGAAGTTTTTCTAATAAACTGTTTGGTGTGACAATAAGACCAGCCTGCCACCCTCCCTGTCTTCCTTCCAAAAAATCACCGGGTATCCAAACTCTTCTGGACCTTCTGGAAGAACATAGAGCAAGGGTTCCTAAGGTACAAATCAAAGATAAGGGAGTTGGTATTTCCAAAATGGTGGTGTGAGGAGCTCTAGGGCCCTCTCACCAGCAAAACAACCATAGCTAGTGATTTTTTTTTTAATTAAAATCTCTGGAATTATCCTAAGGGCACATAGAAAATGGGAAAATATTTATTCAAAAAAAATCTGCTAAATCTTTGTAAGAATAGTGAGAGTTTTTACCATTTGAGCCAGGACTCATTCCCACCCCACCCCCCAACAAATTAGTGATAGTAGCTATACTTTGGATGAGTGCAGATTAGAATACAAGGCTCCCTTTTCCCATAGCTCCTAGTCTGGGGTTATGGTGTTTTCCTAGGAGGGTAGACTGCCAGCATTTCTTATGATCCCCAGCTCTGTGTTGCAAATGAGAGATCAGGGGCCCCCTTGCTCCACTCAATCTCCACTTTTAAAGCAGAAGCTCTATCTCAGGTGTTGCAGGCCAAGACTAATTGCCTTTGTCCTAATTGCCTTTGTCCCATTGTGCTCATAAAGTGATGGCTCCATGCTGAGAGAGGCCAGGAAAGAGGGGAAAATGTTATTGCCCCTGGCTTGCACCTCACTCATTAAGCTAGAGCATCACTTCAAGAGAAGAAGACCATGGTCCCCATCCTCAGTTCCAGAGTAGCTCAGAGGTTTGGCTCAGAAGAAGAGGAAGGCATAACAAAGAGAGCTTCATAGTTCTCCTCCAGGTAATGGACACTATTTTGAACAGAAACCATGGAGAAGTTCACATCTAAGGGTGCTACTGAACCAGTGGAGATTTTGGTAGAAAGCAATTCTGAGGAGATTGGTAGCTCCATGAAGGCAACAACTAAACTAGTTTAAGTTTAATAGGCCAGTTAGAGGTTTAACAAAGAGACAGCTAATAAGAGCCCTCCTAAGGTTTGAATAGTCTCAAAGACTGGCTTCAAAGAGGACTCCTGCAAAGGGCCTGAATTTAAGTGCACCAAACTGTGGAGCACTTTATGCTCAGCATTGTTATAAACAATAGACCAGTCAGCTGTCAATGGGTAGAGGCTAACAGCTAGATGTGATGCTAACAGAGGCAGAAAGCTTAACAGAGAGGTCAGGAAAACAGTGAAAGAAAGGCTTGCTAAAACCACTGTCATTCTAGGGTAACTGCCCATAGCCAGGATTGTGTCTTCTGGAGAGTATCACCAGAGGCTGCACACTGCAGGGGAAATAGACTTCTCTGAGACAGTCCAGCCAAGTTAATAACCAAATAAATAAACAAATAACAACAGGCCCTGGGGGTGGGTGACAGGGATCAGTCTCCACAGTTGCTACAATATATTATCTACAATGTCCAATTTTAAACAAAGAATTGTGAGAAATGCAATAAACATGGAAGTGTGATCCATACACAGAAAAAAGTAAACAGAAACTGCCTATTAGAGGGTATAAATGTCAGCTTAGGAAACAAAGATTTCAAAGCAGCTATTACAAATATGTTCAGAGAGCCAAAGGAAACCATACTTCAAGTATTAAAGAAAGGGAAAGTACAATGACCAAAATGAAAAATTCACTAGAGGGTCTCAACAGCCAATTTGGACTGACAGAAGAAAGAATTAGTAGATCATTAGAGATTATCAATCTGAAGAACATAGAGAAATAAGGATGAAGAAAAAAATGAGGACTTCTGGTAAAGATGGTGGCATACACAGACATGGCTTGCCTCTTTGCACAACCACATCAAAATTACAACTAAAATATAGAACAACCATCACTTGGAACTGGCAGAAATCAGGTTGAATAAAAGTCTAACAACTACAGAATTAAAGAAACCACATCCATCCAGACAGGTAAGATGGGTGTGGATGTGGAACAGGCTCTTCCCTCAATCATACGTGGTGGATAAAAATTCAGGAGTGAAATCTCTGGAGCAAGGAGTCCCAGACCCACACCAGGCCCCCACCCAAGTATTCCAGTGCTAAGAATATAAGTCCTCACAACTTCTGGCTGCAAAACCAGTAGGGATTGAATTGGTGGAAGAAACTTCTGGAGCCCCAAGCAGTTTCTCTTAAAGAACCCATACACAGACTCAGCTACTCAGACTCACTCCCTCTAAGCTCTAGCACCAGGTAGCAGCTTGAGAGGCACTAGTGGCATACAGGGAGGAACTGAAGTGTCTGGCATCAAGGTGAGCAGGGGCCAATGTCCCTTTTTTAAACCTTCCTCCCACAGACCCAGCAAGCTGATACCATATCTGAGATTCCATCAACCTGACTAACACTGTTTTACCTGTTTTGGAGCTCCCCAGAGACTCCAACACACCCAACTTATGGGCTCACCCAAGCTTCTTTTTCATATGAATGGTTAGTCTTGGCAAGTGCTTCACAACTTCCTGAATGCTATCAAATAAGCGATAGCTGGCCTCAGTGAGCCCCTGGCCTGGTACTAGAAGCAGCCAGCCTAGATTCGCAGCTTGGCTTTGCCTGGGAATTTCTAAGCTCAGCACAAATAGCAGCCATCTCAGATTGCTTAATAGCTTAGGCAAGGTGGTCCTGGGAAAAATCACAGGTGGGGGCTGACCTTGGCCTTGATCACATGGGAAACCCCAGGGCAGGCACAACCAATGGACAGCTACACACCATGTTGGAGCAACACCACCATGTCCCTGCACAGCTGATCTTCCACAGAGGGAGGAGGTTGATGGTAAGTGGTCACAGCCAATACTTGCAGCTGACTGGCCTGGGTAATGCCTTCCCATTGATCTACCAACAGCAACCAAGGCTCAACTACAAGAGGAGGGTGTACTCAGTCCACACGAAGGACACACCTTGAGTACTCAGCTTGGGTAACAAGGGAGGCTGTGCTACTGGACTCTAAGGGACACCTACTACATTAGGCCACACTACCAAGATGCAAAGTCAAAGCAGCTCTACCTATACATGGAAAAAACACAGGGAGGCTGCCAAAACAAGGAGACAAAGAAACATGGCCTGAATGAAAGAATAGATCAAAACTCCAGAAAAGAGCTAAATGAAATGGAGGTAAGCAAGCTATCAGATGCAGAGTTCAAAACACTGGTTATAAGGATGCTCAAGGAACATATATAGGACCTCAGCAGCATAAAAAAGATCCAGTCAGACACAAAGGATAACTAACTGAAATAAAAAACAATTTACAGGGAAACAACAGTAGAGTGGATGAAGTCAAGAACCAAATCAGTTGTATAGAACATAAGGAACCAAAAAACAAACAATCAGAACAACAAGAAGAAAAAAGAATCCAAAATAATGAGGATAGTATAAGCAGCCTCTGAGACAACTTCAAGAGGTCCAACATTCGATTCACATCATAGGGGTGCCAGAAGGAGAAGAGAAAGAGAAAGAAAGTGGAAATCTACCTAAAAAAATAATGAAAGAAAACTTCCTCATTTGGTGTAGTAAATAGATGTGCAAGTCCAGGAAGCACACAGAGTCCTGTATAACATGGATGCAAAGCAGCCCACTCCAAGAAACATCATAATTAAAATGCCAAAGGTTAAAGATAAAGAGAGGATCTGAAAAACAGCAAGAGAAAAGAAGTTAGTTATGTAGAGGGGATTTCCCATAAGACTGTCAGCTGACTTCTCAAAAGAAACTTTGCAGCCTAGAAGGAATTGGCAAGAAATATTCAAAGTCATGGAAAGCAGGGACTTACAGCAAAGATTGCTCTACCCACCAAAGATATCATTTAGAATCAAAGGGCAGATAAAGAGCTTCCTAGACAGGAAAAACCTAAAAGAGTTCATCATCACCAAACCATTATTTTATGAAAAGTTAAAGGGATTTATTTAAGAAAAAGAAGAAGATCAAAACTATGAACAATAAAATGTTAAAAAAACAAATCTATCAACAGTTGAATCTAAACAACAAACAAAGTGAACAAAAAGAATAGAGATGGAATCATGGATACAGAGTGTTTTGATGGTGCCAGGTGAGAGGGGATATGAGGAAATGGGTGAAGAGGTGAGGGGATTAAGAAGTACAAATAGGTAGTTACAGAATAGCCATGGGAATGTAAAGTACAGTACAGGAAATGGGGTAGTCAAAGAACTTGTATACATGACCCATGGACATGAACAATGATGGGGGGAATTGCCTGAGGGAGGCAAGGGTGCTGGGTGGAGGGGAGTCAAAGGGGGAAAATGAGGATAACTGTAATAGCATAATCAATAAAATGTAATTTAACAAAAAGAAAAAATGAATAGAGTGCCAGAGAAATGTGGATACCATTAACCACACCAACTTACAAGGACTGGAAGTACTAGATAAGAGAGGAGAAAGAGAAGAGCATCAAAAATGTTTAAGGAAATAATTCCTTAAACTCACCAAATTTGATGAAAAACATTAAAACATTAACCTAGACATCCAAAAAGTGAGAGCCACACCCAGCTACATCATAATCAAAATGAAAGCTGAAGACAGAAAACACTGAAAGCAGGAAGAGAAGAATGACTTGTCATGTACAAGGGAATCCCAGTTAGATTAAAAGCTGACTTCTCCTCAGAAATTATGGAGTCCAGAAGGCAGTGGGATTATATAGTCAGTCCTGAAAGAAAAAACAACACTCAATAAAGAACTTATATTGAGCAAAACTATTTTTCACAAATTAAGGTAAAATAAAGACATCCTGAAACAAAAGTGGAGAAAATTCATTGCTAATCTGCCTTATAAGAAATACTGAATAAATTTCTTTGGGCTAAACACAAGTGACTCCAGTTATTCAACTCCATATGAGAAAACAAAGACCACCAATAAATGCGATAACGAAGGTAATTATAGACATTATATCATATATTTTTTCTTTTAACTGATTTTAAAGGCATTTGTATAAAACAATGTGTATATAATTGTATTGTGTGGCTTCTAACATATGGAAATTTAATATAGTTGACAATAACACCACAAAGAAGGTAGGTGGGGGCAAAGCTGTACTGAAGTAAGGAAATTAACAACTTATACAAGATAGTAACTTGAATTCATGGAAGTGAAGAGAACCAGAAATGATAAATCATAAATATAATAAACTCTATAAAGGTATTGTTACTTGCCTTTCTTCTCTCAGCTCCTTTAAGAGATAAAATTATATAAAGGAATAATTATAACAGTGTCTTGTTCGGTTTGTAACATATAAAGATGTAATATGTATATCAATAATAGCACAAAAGGGAAGATAAATAGAACTATACAGAATTAACATTTTTACATCTCACTGGGATTAATTAGTATATATCTGAAGTAGATTCTGATGAAGTTAAAATGATATTTTAAGCCCAGACAACCAATAAGAAAATGACTCACAAATAAATATAAAAAAAAATTCATTAAAGAGTCCTGACTGATGTGGCTCAGTTGGTTGGGCATCATTCCACAAAGTGAAAGGTCAGTGTTTTAATTCCTGGCCAGGGCCCATGCTTGGGTTGCAAGTTTGACTCCTCATTGGGATGCATAGGATAGACAACCAATTGATATTTCTCTCCCTCCTTTTCTCCCTACCTTCTCCTTTCTCTATAAAATGAATGAATGAATAAATAAATAAATAATCATTAAATGAATTAAAATACTACACTAGAAAATATTCACGTGATTCAAAATAAAGCAGTTAAAGAAGAAGAGAGGAAGGAAAAAGACATGGTACTTAGTAAACAAAAAGTAACATGACAAATTCAACTAAAGCAATAATAACATTAAGTGTGAATGGATTAAACAATACAAACAAAAAGCAGATGTTATTAAATGGGATAAAAAGAACAAGAATATGCTATTGGAGGCACACTTTATATTCAAAGGTACAAATAGGTTGAAAGTAAAAGGACATAAAAGTTACATTATGTGAGCAGCAACCATAAGAAAGCTAAAGTTAAACTGCTTGAATTGCAGAGGCAAAATGGTGGAGGAGTGAATGGAAGTCACACTAACCTCCTCTCAGGACCCATCTAGAATTACAGCTAAATTGTGGAGAAATCACCAAGAATAAACAGCCGAACAATAGGAAGAGAGAAGCCTTATGACCTCGGACAGACAGAAGAATCAGCTTCAGCAGTAACTAATTGGTAAGGAGTGCAGTTGAAACTCTAGAGGGCTGACTGGGCTCCCTCAGGCAGCCGAACTGGAGGGATAATTAAGTGGCTGGTTGAATTGCCCTGAGAAGTGTGGGGTCTAAACCCTTCGCTGGGACCCCCAGACTAGAACACCAGAGCCCAAAAAGTACACAGATAACAACCAGTGGCAAAATGTGGCAGGGTTGCTCTCTGCCAGAGACAGATGGTTGGAGATACAAAGACCTGTTTAAAGGGCCAACACACAAATTTTCATTTGTAGCCACTTACCCAGGGCTCCAGCAAAGGTGGGGGCACAGTGGGCTGGAGATGCCTGAGAAGAGACTGAGGATGGAAGCTTTGGGGAGAAAGGTGAGAGAGTAGTCTCAGGGATCCTGGTGCTGAGTCATCAACCTATGGCAGCAATCACCTTGCTCAGGCAGACCACTCTCCTCTGAGTAGCAGCCTGCGGGGAAACAATAGCCCCAACCCCCAGGAGTGTGATTCTGCCCTGCCCTATGGGGCTTAAGCCTGACTACTGGGTACAGAGTGACTATATTAACAATGGAAGGAGACAGCCACAGACAGTAGATCCCTGGCAGTCCTGGAGCAGTCAGCCTAAGGTCAGATGGGGTCAACATCTGACATCACCAGAGGCAGATCCAGAAAGGAAAAAAGTGGTAAATACTAGAGGTTACCAAAAAGAAATCCACTGTGGTCTTCTCCGTGATTAACGATAAAAAGCTCTCCTGCAGAGCTTTTTAACATTCATTTCTTTTCCATCAAGTTTGTGCATATTATGTTACTAGATTTTATATTATAGTTCATTTTTCTTCTTTCTTATAATAGTCTTAATCTCTTTACACCCTTATTACCACCGGTTCATTTGCTATTGATAGTGGGATTGTGGGAAGGGGGGAAGACATTTTTGTGGATGCAGGTTTGTTCCCTGGGCTTTGACGTTTTGTCCTGGCAGGACCTGAACAAAAGCACACAAGATGTGGTGGGCCAAAGGACCCTCAGTCAACTAGCTGGAGGGAAGGACCCACCAAAGAATGACCCAACAACAATCAAAACCCAATTACATCCAGAGAACCAACATAAACGGCATAAAGGGAATCCCAAGAGCATCAAGTTTAGGAGATCAAGGACACTGAACAACGGAATCTCACAAGTATCCTTCCTTAGAAGTTCATACCACAAACTCAGGGAGTCAAAACAGATCAATTTAACAGAGGCAAACAAGAAGAGTCTCACAAAAAATGGGAAGACAAAGAAATAACCCTCAATTGAAAGGGAAGGAGGAATCTTCAGAAAGAGTGCTAAATGAAATACAGGCAAGTCAGCTATTAGATACTGAGTTCAGAATAATGGTTATAAGGAAGCCCAATGAGCTCAGTGGGAATTACCAAAAACTACAGGGAAGCTACAAGGAACTTACTGTGAATTACACCAACATGAAAAAGGACATAGAAACAATCAATCAACAAGAGCTAAGAGGAAATAAAGAATACAGTTTCTGAACTGAAGAACACAGTAGGAGGAATCAAAAGCAGCCTAGGTGAAGCAGAGGATCAAATCAGTGAGCTGGAGAACAAGGTAGAAAAAAATTCCCAGAAAACTCAATAAAAAGAGAAAAGACTCAGAAAGAACAAAGGGGTGTTAAGGGAACTGCAGGACAACGTGAAACAGAATAATATCCATATACTAGGGATACCAGAGGGAGAAGAAGAGGAGCAAGGGATAGAAAACCTGTTTGAAAAAGTAATGATGAAAAACATCCCTAATTTAATGAGAGAAAAAGTCACACAAATCTAAGAAGTAGAGAGGGTTCCAATCAAGAGGAACCGACAGAGGCCCATGCCAAGACATATTAAAATGTCAAAATTCCAAGACAAAGAGAGAATCTTAAAGGCAGCAAGGGAGAAACAGGAAATAACATACAAGGGAGCCCTGATAAGGCTAGCAGCTGACTGCTCAATGGAAATGCTCCAAGCCAGAAGGGAATGGCAAGTAATATTCTAAGTAATGAAAAGCAAAGGCCTGCAGCTGAGACTACTATACCCAGCAAGGCTCTCAATTAAAATGGAAGGCAAAATAAGGAGTTTTCCAGAGAAAAGAAGGCTCAAAGAATACACCTCCTCCAAACCAGCACTGCAAGATATGCTAAAGGGACTGCTTCAAGAAAAGGAAGAAAAAGAGTAAGAGACAGAAAGAGAGGAATACAGGTATGAAGGGAGTTAAATGGCAAGGAATAAGTATCTATCAATAACAACCTTAAATGTAAATGAATTAAATGCTCCACTTAAAAGACATAGGGTAGCTGAATGGGCAAGAAACATGACCTGCACATTTGCTGCTTACAAGAGACCCACCTCAGGACAAAAGACCTACACAGACTGAAAGTGAAGGGTTGGAAAAAAATATTCCAAGCAAATGGACAGGAAAAGAAGCCAGGGTAGCAACACTTATATCAAACAAAATAAACTTCAAAACAAAGTCCATAAAAAGAGACAGAGAAGGAAACTTCATAATTCTCAAGGGAAGAAACCATCAAGAAGACATAAACATTGTAAACATATATGTACTCAACATAGGAGCACCCAAATCTATAAGGAAAACCTTGGAGGACTTCAAGAAAGATATAGATAGCAACACAATTATACTAGGGGATTTTACCACCCCACTGTGAACAATGGATAGATCTTCCAACAAAATATCAGCAAGGATATTGAGGCATTTTACAATGCCCTAGATTAAATGGAATTAACTGAATATATATATATATATATATGATGTATAACTGATATGTATGCAAAAGACCTATACTCAGAAAACTACACAACACCAAAGAAAGAAATTAAGGAAGACACAAATAAATGGAAGCAAATACCATGTTCATGGATTGGAATAATTAACATCATCAAAATGTCCATACTGCCTAAAGCAATTTATAGATTCAATGCAATACCTATTAAACTACCAATGATATATTGCACAGATATAGAACAAACATTTCAAAAATTTATATGGAACTGTAAAGGATCCCAAATAGCCATAGTAATTTTGAAAAAGAAGAACAAAGTAGGAGGGATAACAGTACCTGACATCAAACTATATTACTTTACAAGGACACAGTAATCAAAATAGTCTGATACTGGCATAAGAGCAGACATGTAGATCAATGGAACAGAATAGAGAGCCCAGAAATAAACCTGAGTCTCTATAGTCAATTAATATTCAACAAAGGGGCAGAAGCATACAATGGAGTAAAAATAGCCTTTCCACAAATGGTGTTGGGAAATATGGACAGCAACATGCAAAAGGAAAAAAAAAAAAAAACCAACCCCCAAAACAAACAAAAAAACACAAACAAACCTGAAATTCAACCACCAATGTACACCACATACAAAAATAAATTTGAGATGGATAAAAGACTAAAATATAAGTTGCAACACCATAAAAGTCCTGGAAGAGAACATAGGAAGGAAAATCTCAGATATTCCAAGCAGCAATATTTTCACTGATATGTCTGTCCCCTAGAGCAAGGGACATGAAGGAAAGAATAAACAAATGGGACCTCATCAAAATAAAAAGCTTCTGCACAGCTCAAGAAAACATCAGCAAAAGGAAAAGGGGACCAACTGTATGGGAAAAAGTGCTTGCCAATGATACCTCAGACAAGGGTTTGATCTCCACATTACATAAAGGACTCACATACTCCACTCCAGAAAGACAAACAACCCAATTAAAAAATGGGCAAAGGACCTGAACAGACACTTCTCCAGGGAGGATAGAGGGCCCAGAGACATCTGAAAGGATGCTCAGCATCACTAGCCATCAGAGAGATGCAAATTAAAACCATAATGAGATACCACTTCCCACCAGTCAGAATGGCTGTCTAAACCAAATCAACAAACAAGTGCTGGAGAAGTTGTGGGAAAAGGGCTGTTGATGGGAATGCAGACTGGTGCAGCCACTGTGGAAAACAGTATGGAATTCCTCAGAAAACTAAAAATGGATCTGCCTTTTGGCCCAGCAATTCCACTCCTAGGATTATACCCTAAGAATCCTGAAATACCAATTCAAAAGAACATATGCACCCCAATGTTCATAACAGCACAATTTACAATAGCCAAATGTTGGAAGCAAACTAAGTGCTCATAAGTAAATGAGTGAATCAAAAAAACCACAGTACATTTACACAATGGAATACTATGCAGCAGAATGAAAGAAGCAGCTCCTACTCTTTGTGACAGCGTGGATGGATCTGGAGAGCATTATGCTAAGTGAAATAAGCCAGGTGGTGAAAGAGAAATACCATATGATCTCATCTATAAGTGGAACCTAATCAGCAAAACAAACAAGCAAGCAAAATATAAGCAGAGACAATGAAATTGAGAACAAACTGACAGTAACCAGAGGGGAGGTGGGAGGGGATAACAGTGGGAAAAGGGGAAGGGTCATCAAGGGACATGTGTAAGGGACATATGGACAAAGCCAGATGAGGGTTGTATTGAGGGTGGGAGGTGGGGAGGCTGGGGTGTGTGAGAGTGGTGGGGGAAAATGGAGACAATTGTACTAGAACAATAATAAAAATAATAATAAAGAATAAATAAGTAAAAATTAAAAAAGGAAGTGAAAGTGGCTATACTAATATGAGACAAAATAGACTTTAAAACAATAAATGTTAGTAGAGATAAAGGGGTTTATTTTGTAATGATAGAAGGATTAATCCATCAGGAAGCTATAGCAATTACATGTATACAACTAAAAACAGAGCCCCAGGAAAGGTGAAACAAACTCTGACAGAATTGAAGAGAGAAATAGATAATTCAATAATAATATTTGAAGATTTTAATACGTCACATTCAAAAATGGATAGAACAACTAAGGAAAAGATCAACAAGGACACTGAAAACTTGAACTATACTATATATCAACTGGACCTAACAGACATCTATAGAATACTCTATCTAAACCAAAATACACATTCTTCTCAAGTGTAACATTCTCCAGGACAGACTA
This sequence comes from Anoura caudifer, assembly GCA_004027475.1. Taxonomy (NCBI): domain Eukaryota; kingdom Metazoa; phylum Chordata; class Mammalia; order Chiroptera; family Phyllostomidae; genus Anoura; species Anoura caudifer. Next base: position 72,243 of record PVKU01008166.1, read on the forward strand.
TATTTTAGACCATAAAATAAGCCTCCATAAATTCAAGGATTGAAATCATACCAAGTATGTTCCCTGAATAGATTGGTGGTAGAAAAAGCCAAGGAGCATTATAGAGCAGAGGGTAGGGAAGGGCCAGGAGCCAGGGATATCAATGATAAGGGAGGGGCAGGTAAGAAGGCAGAAGAGGGAACTTTAGGGTGTGAGGTTCAAAGTTTAGAGGTCTGATAGCAATTTTATATTGATAAAGGACCAAGGCAGTAACAGAAGCTCACACTCTGACAGGTGGCTGAGCTGTACAAGAGGTATGATGTGACTGAGTACCACCCAAAGCCTGCCTGGCACCTCCTGCTGATGATACAGGAGGGCACAGAGTTCTCTATAGGAGCATCTGGATTGGTCATAGCAGATCATCCAATAGTGTGTCCTAGCCAACGTGTCCCCAGGTACTTCAATCTGGAGTTCCCCAGATGACTGTCCTGGAGATTTTCTAAGGATGATACCTGTGACACCCAGGGGTATGGTTAGGAGTGATCTCTTTGCATGCTCCCCAGGTCATGTGGAAGATGTTGTGCATTTATAGGGTCAGGTTTAGAAAACAACAGCTTTGGGCGAAGGAAAAGAAATATGTAGGTATTTATTTATTTATTTATTTATTTATTTATTTATTTATTTATTTTACCTTCATGGGTAATCATCTACTAACAGACGTTCCCACTATTCCCCTTAAGTGAAACATTTGGAAAGAAGTGTGAACTTCACCCATGAAGACCCTTCCCAGCACGTGCATGTACTTCCAAGGGAGTAACAGGCACTAACTACCTGTATTTCTTTATGTACTCGCCTTTTTCACATCGGCTCCTTCTAGATCATATTGCTTTAAGATGATCAGATTTTTCCTTTAATGGAACACCACAGAGCTCTTTTCTTCCTTGACCTCTTAATTCGTGTTGAATAATAAAACTTAACATTGAACTGTGATCTGATATTACAATACCAGGGATGCCAAAGGTAAGGCCTTGAGTTTGCCAGAAGTCTGCATTTCTTGGTCCAGTGAGATTTCAGGATGCAATCTGGAAGTGTTTTAAATGCCAAAAGAAATGTGACACCCCCTCTTCTGTTTTCATTTCCTTTTCCCTTGGCATCTTTATGGTCTCCATGTTTCCTCCTTGAGGCGGCCTGTCCAGCACATGGACCCACCTCTTCCTAGGGAAGGCTGTGCTGTGCACAGAGCAGCTGTACTTGCTGACCATCTATTTTTGTTTCCTCTTCTTGGACTCCCTGACCTTTCTTTCCATTATGCCTCTGTGGCCCACACCTAGACTCCTCAATGCTTTTCTGGGCTGGCTGTGACACTGAGCTCTCTCTGTCCCCTGTGCCAGCTATGCACATGGATTTACTGTACTCTTTCTGGGCAAGAACACTGGCCACATGGCCAGAGCTGGGCACTCCATGTCTTAGGTTCTCCTTATCACTGTATAAGTCCTCAATTAATGAAGCCACAGGTGCTCAGTAAATGTGTACCTGTGGTGGCTGCAGGCTATCCAGAGACTCTCAGGTGCCCTGACCCTGAATGCTATCAGGAGATAGTAAGACAGTAGGAAACATCCTCTCCCAACACATCTGGGACCCAGCTCAAGGTAGAAAATGTCTAAGTAATTCAAGTCCTTGTATTCCTCCCAGTGGAACTACTTTAACTGTAGGAAAGGGAGGTTTTCCCTATATACTTACCTTGGTCTCAAAAGAGCTACTTGCTGAGAATCTAAATTGAGAGGATACATGTGTAGCCTTTCTGAGGAATGAACAAGCATCAGGACATCATAAAGTGGAGTAATTATAACTACACGGACTTCTCCTTTCCTCATTTTTAAGTGAAGCCACTGATATTTCTGACACACCCAGGAATTCCAGCCGTACCCTGAAGCCGAGGAAACCTAGAACATGAAGCACTTAGACTTGATGTCTGAGAGCACTGTATGCTAATACAAGTAGCAATAAATCCCTCCCTGGACCCAACACTTCCAACGTGCTATTAACTTGCACCTTCTTCCCCTTCACAAGCAAACTCCTGGAAATGCTGTCAGTGTTCCCTGGCTCCCTTTCCTCAACGGCTCTTCACACCTCATTTCAGTGCAGTCTGGTTTCTATACTCGGCACCTCATTGAAATGGCTCCTCTGAGGTCACCCACCACTTCCTTATTGCCACACCCAATAGTCTCTCTCTCTCTTTTCAAATAGACTTTATTTTTTAGAGCACTTTTGGGTTTACAGAAAAACTGAGCATAAGGTACTGAGATTTCCCATATGCTCCCTACCCCCACACATGCATAACCTTCTCCATTATCAACATCCCCCCCAAAGTGACACATTTATTACAACTGCTGGATCTACATTGACACATCATTATCACCCAAAGTCCATAATTCACATTAGGGTTCACTCTTGGTGGTGTACATTCTGTAGTTTGGACAAATGTATAATGATGTGTATCCACCATCACAGTATCATACGGAGTAATTTTGCTATTGTAAAAAATCCTCTGGTCGCTGCCTGATTTTTTTTCTCCTTCACACAACCCCTGGTAACCACTCAGCTTTTTACTGTTACCATAGTTTTGCCATTTCCAGAATGTTGTACGGTTGGAATTATATAGTATATAACATTTTAAGACTGGCTTCTTTCATTTAATAAGTGTTTAAGGTTATTTCATGTCTTTGCATGGCTTAATAGTTCATCTCTTTTTAGTCCTGCCTAGTATTCCATTGTCTGGATGTACCACAGTTTATTTATCCCTTCATTTTCTGAAGGACATCTTAGTTGCTTCAAAGTTTTGGAAATTATAAATAAAACTGCTATAAACATCTCTGTGAAGGTGTTTTGTAGACATAGTTTTTTAAGTCTTTTGGCTAAAAATCAAGGCATGTAATTGCTAGATCCTATGGTAAGAGTACATTTAGTTTTGCAAGAAACTGTCAAACTGTCTTCTAAAGTAGCTGTTCCATTTTGCATTTCCACCAGCAATGAAAAAGAGTTTCTGTTGTGCCACATCCTTCCCAGCATTTAGTGTTGTCAGTGTTCTGAATTTTGGCCATTCAAGATGTGTAGTTATCTTATTTTTTAACTTTTGTTTCCCTGATGACATATGATATGATACATCTTTTTAGATGTTTATTTGCCACCTGTATATATTCTTTGTGAGATGTCTACTAAGGTCTTTAGCTCATTTTCTTTTTTAATTACAGTTGACACACAATATTATCTTAGTTTCAGGTGTACAACCCATTGATAGTTATATAACTACAAAGTGATCATCCCAATAAATCTAGTACCCATCTGACACCATACATAGTTATTACAATATTATTGACTATATTCCCTGTGCTGTACTTCACATCCTGATCACTATTCTGTAACTACCAATTTGTACTTCTTAGTCCCTTTACCTTTTTCACTCATCCTCTCAATGCCCCTCCCATCTGACAACCATCAAAATGCTCTTTGTATTCTGTGAGTCTGTTTCTGTTTGGCTGTTTGCTTACTTTGTTTTTTTAGATTTAATTGTTAATAGATATGTATTCATTGCCATTTTCCTCCCCCTCCCCCTCCCCTCCTCCTCCTTCTTCTTCTTTCTTCTTTCTTCTTCTTCTTCTCCTCCTCCTCCTTCTCCTTCTTCTTTCTTCTCCCCTTGATATTTCATGTAATACTATTTTGGTGATGATAAATTTCTTTAGCTTTTTCTCATCTGGGAAGCTCTTTTTATGTCTTTTGATTCTAAATGATAGCTTTGCTGGGTTAGAATAATCTTGGTTGTAGGTCCTTGCTTTTTATCACTTTGAATATTTTTTAAATTATATTTTACTGATTGTGCTATTACAGTTGTCCCATTTCTCCCCCATCATTCCCCTACACCCTGCACACCCCCTCCCACCCACATTTCCCCCTTTAGTTCATGTCCATGTGTCATAAGTTCTTTAGTTTCTACTTTTCCCACACTATTCCTGCCCTCCCCCTGTCTATTTTCTACCCACCATCTATGCTACTTATTCTCTGTACCTTTTCCCCCTCTCTCCTCCTCCCACTCCCCTGTTGCTAACCCTCCATGTGATCTCCATTTCTGTGTTTCTGTTCCTGCTCTAGCTGTTTGCTTAGTTTGCTTTTGTTTTAGGTGTGGTTGTTAATATCTGTGAGTTTGCTATCTTTTCACTGTCCTATTTTTTATCCTTTTTCTTAGACAAGTCCCTTAATATTTCATATACTAAGGGCTTGGTGATGATGAACTCCTTTAACTTGACCTTATCTGAGAAGCGCTTTATCTGCCCTTTTATTCTAAATGACAGCTTTACTGGGTAGAGCAATCTTGGATGTAGGTCCTTGCCTTTCAGGACTTGGAATACTTCTTTCCAGCCCCTTCTTGCCTGTAAGGTCTCTTCTGAGAACTCAGCTGACAGTCTGATGGGAACTCCTTTGTAGATGACTATCTCTTTATCTCTTGCTGCTTCTAGGATTCTCTCTTTCATTTTAATCTTGGCTAACGTGATTATGATGTGCCTTGGTGTGTTCCTCTTTGGATCCAACTTCTTTGGGACTCTCTGAGCTTCCTGGACTTCCTGGAAGTCTATTTCCTTTGGCAGATTCGGGAAGTTCTCCTTTATTATTTGTTCAAATAAGTTTTCCACTTGTTGCTCTTCCTCTTCCCCTTCTGGTACCCCTATAATTCAGATGTCGGGACCTTTAAAGATGTCCTGGAGGTTCCTAAGCCTCTCCTCATTTTTTTTTTTTTTTGAATTCTTGTTTCTTTCTTGTTTTCTTTTTGGTTGTTTCTTTCT
>PVKU01008167.1:0-77067 GCA_004027475.1 Anoura caudifer
CCAGACTGGGGAAGTTCTCCTTTATTATTTGTTCAAATAAGTTTTCCACTTGTTGCTCTTCCTCTTCCCCTTCTGGTACCCCTATAATTCGGATGTTGGGACATTTACAGATGTCCTGGAGGTTCCTAAGCCTCTCCTCATTTTTTTGAATTCTTGTTTCTTCATTCTTTTGTGAATGAATGTTTGTTTCTTCCTTCTGGTCCACTCCATTGATTTGAGTCCCAGTTTTCTTCCCATCACTATTGGTTCCCTGTGCGTTTTCCTTCATTTCACTTATTGTAGCCTTAATTTGTTCTTTGCGACCAAAATCAACCAATTCTGTGAACATCCTGATCACCAGTGCTTTGAACTGTGCATCTGATAGGTTGGCTATCTCTTGGTCACTTAGATGAATTGGCTCTGGGGCTTTGATCTGTTCTCCCATTTGAGCCATTTTTGTTTTGGGTTTTTTTTTTGTGGGGGGGAGGGGGCTGGTCATGGCTGTTATGTAGTGAGGGGCGGAGCCTTAGGTATTCCCCGGGGTGGGGGCAGCCCAGTTGCTGGGTAGTGATGCTGTATGTGGGGGTGGGGTCGAGAGGGAACAATGGCACTTGCTCCACTCGGATTCCAGTCCCTTCCGCTGCTTCCCCTTCACCTGGATTATCTGGGTGAGAATATGGGACCACCTGGTCAGCTAGCTGCCTTGCGTGGCCTCACTGGGTCTGCATTGTTGACATCCCATTCCCAGGGTCTGCTAGCTGCCCCCTCTGCTCCTGGAATCTGCTAGCTGCTGCCTGAACACCTGGGATCTTCCAGCCACTCGCTGCTCTCATCTATGCGCCCAGGTTTGCCAACCTCCACTTTTTCCTGCCGTGACTCCACCCTTCTTACCAGTCTGGATGAATGGTTGACGGACTTCTGTACAGTTCAATTTTCTATCAGTTCTGGTTGTTTTCTTGTTTCTAAATCTTTGTTGTCCTTAATTTTGGTTGTGGGAGGAGGCACAGTGTGTCCACCTACGCTTCCATCTTGGCCGGAAGTCCTCGCTACCACATAATTTTTACAAGAAAAATAAAGTGAATTAAGCCTGGGGAGGGGAAAGAAAACCCAACTATATGCAAATCTCAACTAGGAATTTGCAGGTCCATAACCATATAAACCATAATGAGATACCAGTTTACACTCAATAGGATGGTTATAAAAACAAGCACAGAAAAAAACAAGTATTGGTAAGGATGTGGAGAAATTGGAACTCTTACATGTTGCTGATGGGAATGTTAAGTGGTGAAGCTGCTTTGGAAAACAGTTTTATAGTTCCTCAAGTTGTTAAACAGAGTTACCATATGACTCTGCAATTCCACGTCTAGGTATATATCCAAGAGAACTGAAAGCATATGTCCACATAAAAATTATTAATGAATGTTTATAGCAGTGTTATCCAAAAAGTGGCAACAGTCCAAATGTCCAGCAACTGATGAATGGATAAGCAAAATGTGGCACTTGTATGCAGTGGACTATTACTTGGCCACAAAAAGAATGAACTACTGATATATGGTATAACATAGTTGAACCTCAAAAACATTATGTTAAGTGAAAGAAGCCAGTCACAAGATATCACATGTTCTATAATTCTATTTATATGAAATACACAGAGTAGGTAAATTCAGAGAGACAGAAAGTAGTGGTGTAGGGCTGGGGCAATGGGGAGATATGAGGGTATAGCTAAAGGGTACAGTATATTATTTTTTAAAGAATTTTATTTATTTATTTTTTTAGAGAGGGAAAGGGAAGGAGAAAGAGAGGAGAGAAACATTGATGTGAAAGAGAAACATCGACAGGTTGTGTCTCACACACACCCTGGGATGGAATCTGCAACCTACGCGTGTGCCCTGACCAGGAATTAATCCTGTGACCTTCTGCTTTGCAGAACAGGGCCCAACTCACTGAGCCTCACCAGTCAGGGCTGTATTGATGCTTAAATCTTTTGTTTGGAACCCCCACACTGTCACTTTTGCCCACCTTTTCCATGAAAGTTTAAATTATATTTTTAAAGCATGTTAGTTTATACTTGTACTGCCACTTCAAATCTGCCGTACATGGTACTTCCTCATCTTTCCCCATATATTATCTTTCCTTTTCCGTGTGAAAATACTAGTTTCCAATAACATTGCTCCATTTATTTATTTCCTCTGTTCTACGATGCACACAAAACAGTTTAAAAATTAAAATGCTAATATTACTAATACTCTTCTCTGTAAAGTTTAATGTTTTTTTGCATGATTTTTGCCTTTAGGATATATACCACTAAGTAAATCCATTCAGAAAACTATTTTAAGAATTACTTGGATTATTTGGAAATTGGATTATTGGTGTGTGTGTTTATCAACTTGTTAGTCTTTTTTAAGAAATAGACACTGAAATCCTACTGATATTTCCAGTTCAAATTAAAGATTAAAAATGTAAAATTTCATTCTTATATCTGTTATCTCCCACTATGAAAATACTGATTTCCAACCACACAACATAATCATTAAGTGTGTACATCCCTGTGAGGGATGCCAGTCAAATCATGGTGTTTTATATTCACTTGAAATAGTTTCTTTTAATATTTTTGTTTGTTTTTCTTTCTTTTAGAGATTTAAAATCATTTCATTGTCTTTTATAATTATGTAAAATATTTACAATTGTTATAAAGTCAAATGTATAAAACAGGGTATATTTAAGGGAAGTCTACTTTCAATCCCTGCCCTACCGTTTTGCTTTTAAACTTTTATTATGGATACTTTCAAACAGACCTAAACAGACTAATATAAAAATTCCAAATACCTATCACTCATCTTCAGCAATTATCAAGTTATTGTTTATTTTGTTTATTTATACACCCAATCATTTGCCACACTGTTAGTTATGGTAGTTTAAAAATACGTTACAGTGGACTTCTGGCCAAGATGGAGGTGTAGGTAGACACACTGTGCCTCCTCGCACAACCATAATAAGGACAACAACAATTTAGAAACACAATAAGAATCAGAACTGACAGGAAATTGACCTGTATGGAAGTCCCACAACCAAGGAGTTAAATAGACACATTCATCCAGACGGTAGGAGGACTGGAGTTTGGCGAGTGGAGATGGGCACTGGGCGGAGAGGGGTCACGGCAAAAAAAAGCAGTGGCACCGGGTGCGTAAGGCAGGAGCTGACAAACCCCGGGCGCTCAGGATGGCAGTGTGCGGACCCTGGGAGCACAGGCAGCGGCTGGCAGACCCAGCGAGGTGGTGATTGTGAAGTGGGGGACGGTACGCAAGATGGTTGGCTGACTGGGAGGTCCCACATTTGCGCACAGGCGAAATTGGGGAGTGAGACAGACTGCGCAACCCAGGGCCCCAGTGCAGGGAAATAAAGTCTCAAAACACCAATTGAAAACACTTGTGGGGGTTGAGGTGCCGGGAGAGACTCCCAGCCTCACAGGAGAGTCTGTTGGAGAGACCCACAGGGTCCTAGAGCGTACCCAGGCCCACCCAGCCGGGAGGCAGCACCAGCAGGGCCCAGTTTGCTTGTGGGAAACAGCTGAAGGGACTGAACTAAGAGAGAGAGTGGAGCAAGCACCATTGTTCCCTCTTGGACCCCGCCCCCACATACAGCATCGCAACCCAGAGACTGGGTTGCCCCACCCTGGTGAACACCTAAGCCGCCACTCCTCATCCATAACAGGCACGACCAGACCAACAAAACAAAACAAAACATGGCCCAAACAGAAGGACGGATCAAAGACCTAGAGCAAATACAACTAAGCGACTAAGAGATAGCCAACCTATCAGATGCATAGTTCAAAGCACTGGTGATCAGGATGCTCACAGAATTGGTTGATTTTGGTCACAAATTAGTAGAAAAAATGAAGCTATACTAAGTGAAATGTAGGAAAATGCACAGGGAACCAACAGTGACAGGAAGGAAACTGGGACTCAAATCAATGGAATGGACTGGAAGGAAGAAAGAAATAACCAAACAGAAAAGAAAGTAGAAACAAGAATTCAAAAAAATGAGGAGAGGCTTAGGAACCTCTAGGACATCTTTAAACGTCCCAACATCTGAATTACAGGGGTACCAGAAGGAGAAGAGGAAGAGCAACAGGTGGAAAACTTATTTGAACAAATAATAAAGAACTTCCCCAATCTGGCAAAGGAAATAGACCACCAGGAAGTCCAGGAAGCTCAGAGAGTCCCAAAGAATTTGGACCCAAGGAGAAACATACCAAGGCACATCATAATTACGTTAGCCAAGATTAAAATGAAGGAGAGAATTCTTGAAGCAGCAAGGGATAAGGGGACAGTCACCTACGAAGGAGTTCCCATCAGACTGTTAGCTGATTTCTCAAGAGACCTTGCAGGCAAGAAGGGGCTGGAAAGAAGTATCTGAAGTCTTGAAAGGCAAGGACCTACATCCAAGATTGCTCTATCTAGCAAAGCTCTCATTTAGAATGGAAGGGAAGTTAAAGTGCTTCTCAGATAAGGTCAAGTTAAAGGAGTTCATCATCACCAAGCCCTTATTATATGAAATGTTAAAGGGACTTAACCTAAGAAAAAAAAGATAAAAAACATGTATAGTAAAAGGATAGCAATCACAATTATTAACAACCACACGTAAAACAAAAGCAAAAGCAAACTAAGCCCAGAACTAGAACAGGAACAGAAACACAGAAATGGAGATCACATGGAGGGTCAGCAACAGGGGAGTGGGAGGAGGAGAGAGGGGGAAAAGGTACAGAGAATAAGTAACAGATGGTGGGTAGAAAATAGACAGGGGGAGGGCTAGAATAGTGTGGGAAATGTAAAAGCTAAAGAACTTATGACACATTGACATGAACTAAAGTGGGGGAATGTGGGTGCGAGAAGTTGTGCAGGGTGGAGGGAAGTGAAGGGGGAGAAATGGGACAACTGTAATAGCATAATCAATAAAATTATTAAAAAATACGTTACAGTATTTGTTTAGGACAGTCTTGAGGCCAGGTTTGTGTCCTAATGGAGATGATCTGTGCTACTAGGAGAAATAGATGATTCATGAAAGAGTGGACATAACTGCAAGAGTAAAGGGTTAGGAAGTAAGAGGTGATCCAGAGCTGTGTCGAAGAATTGGCCTTTAGTAGGGCCAAAGACACTTCATGTTTCTGGGAAGAGTGACAGATACAGTACATTGGCAGGAGTTTCTGTCTGATTGCTGCTGCATGCTCTTTCTCTCTCACTTAAAGGTTGTCAGTTGAGAAAGGAAGGATGGGATAAGAGAATAATTGTTTGGAGAGTGTGGTGAACATAGTTAGTAGCTGTAGGGAGTGCTGAGTGTCTACCTGAGACTTGTGGTCATGAATTTACAATGAAACCAGACAGCTTGTTGGGATTTTCTCCCCTAGATGTTTCGATGAAGTACAGGTGTGAGGTTAGTGGATGATTGCGTTTAAACTGGGTTAGATGTTTGTAGGTTGAGTATATCTGAGGGAGAGTGGCAAGGGATTAAGTTGTGGGAAACTGAGTAAGGAAGGGAGAACGTGGGTAGCGTGAGGGATGTAAGGGTGGAGAGGTAGTAAAAATGAGGGGTACCTCGAAAGAACAGAAACCAGGGTGGTCCTGGGGAATAAGGTGTTAGTTTACCACCGCTGGGTTGAGTAAGCTTCATCTCTTACCTTTTCATCTCTTTGCTCAAGCTTCAACTTCGTGGTGAAGAGAAATCAGTTTATTAGTCAAATGCTCACACCTTAACTAGGAGGAGGAAGGAGTACACGAATCGGGGATTTGCCTGCTTGAGAGATTTGGTAGTTAGGATTGGAAGTTTGCCCGTAACATTTTTTAAAAAGCTTGCTGGTTCCTACTTTCTATGGATACATTATGTAAAGGAGATGTAATTTGTCCAGTTTGTATACTGTCATATGGAGTAATTACATGCTTTGGAAACAGTTTTATGAAACTAATAAGTAGTGAGGTTAAGCTAAGATGGTGAAACTCAGTGATTACAGCTGCTAGTTGATTTCTTTGTGAAACCAAAGTTTTGGGGAAAAATTCAAAGATCCAGTTTAAGCTTAAAACCATAGTTAAACTACAAAGTTCAAAGCACAGTAGTTCAGCTTATAGGATAACAAATGTATATATTAAACCAGGCTCTGAAAAGTTTGAGTTGATCCAGTCTCTTATCATAGTTTATTGGCTTGTTGCAAATAATTGGATTAACTTTTTGAGTTGGAGTAAAAAGGTGTAGAAATTAATATCATAGCTATATTTTCTCCTTGGAGAAAATTACCAAATTATTCTATATCAATTCCTGATAGGGAGTTAGTTGTAGGCTGTCAGCAGAAAGCTTAACCATAGCAGAGGAGAGGAATGTGAAAAGTCTAGAGTGACCAGGCAAAGAAGCTGAGTAGTGAAGTTGTATGTAATTTGAAGTAAAAGTTTAGAAAATTTGAAGTAAAGTTTAGTAGTAATATTTTCAAGTTCCAACGTTGTTGAGATAAGTAAATACTTCTTTTCTTAACAACGGCAAAGAACTGTAATTGCATTGTGTGAATTAAATTTAGTAATGATGGGGTTAGTGATTGGGGAGAGATAAAGGAAACCAATGTCTCTGATTTTGCGAATCATCTTGACATAGTGAAATTCCTTTATATATTGTTTGATCTAGTGGCATTGGCATAATGCATAAGAACAGGCTTTTACTAGACAGTCAATATTGCTTTGTTGTAGGTCACAGGTGGCAAACACAAGACTTGCCTGCCAAATCCAGCCCTCTACCTTGTTTTATCCAGCCTGGCACCTTGTTTTCTACCTGGTGGCAGCACTGAGCTCTTGCTTAACTGTTTAGGAGTAATTACATTTATACAGTCCTGAAATTACATTTGACCCTTTGAAGGCAACTGCAGGGCTGATATGGCCCCCAGTGAAAATGAGTTTGACACCCCTGTTCTAGGGCATGTGATTTATCATATATCTGTATCAGTTTAATGATGAGTGATTTTACAGTGAGGTTACATTGCCCCCCCTCCCCTTTTTTTTTAAACTTATACCTGTCTCTATCAAATTTTCAGAGTGATGCAAGAATATTAGTATGCCCTGGCCAGGTGTTTCAGTTGGTTGGAGAGTCGTCCTAATCCCTAGACAGGGCTGATGTTTCTCTCTCTAAAATCAATAAACATATCCTTGGGTGAGTGTTTTAAAAAAAAGAATGTTAGTAATAAGTGAATTCATTTTCTTTTTCTTTTTTCTTTTTTTAGGAGCAGCCACCATATCCTAGCTACAATTCTAACTACTGGAATTCTGCTCGACCTAGGACTCCTTACCCAAGTACATATCCTGTAAGGCCAGAAATGCAAGGCCAGGTATGATCTATAATCGGCAGAATTTCTGAATTTTTTCTTTCTTTTTTTAAAATTATACTTTATTTATCGTGCTATTATAGTTGTTCTGTTTTTTTCCCCTTTGCCCCCCCCTCCACCCGGTGCCCCCTATTCCCTCAGGCATTCTTCCACCGTTGTTCATGTCCATGGGTCATGCATGTAAGTTCTTTGTCTACTCCATTTCCTATACTGTACTTTACATACCCATGGCTATTCTGTAATTATTCTATAACTACCTATTTGTACTTCTTCTTTAAAAAAAAAAAAAAAAGATTTATTTATGTAGTTTTAGACAGAAGGGAGAGGAGGGAGAAAAACAGGGAGAGAAACATCATTGTGGTTGCCTCTTTTGTGCTCCCTCCTGGGGACCTGGCCCATAGCCCAGGCATGTGCCCTGACTGGGAATCAAACAGACGACACCTTGCAATCTGCTCTCTGTATTTTTGAGTTGGGTTGAAGCCTCTCCTCATTTTTTTTTTTTTTTTTTTTTGAATTCTTGTTTCTTCCTTCTTTTCTGTTTATTTGTTTCTTCCCTCTGGTCAACTCCATTGATTTGAGTCCCAGTTTTCCTCCCATCACTATTGGTTCCCTGTGTGTTTTTCTTCATTTCACTTATTGTAGTCTCCATTTGTTCTTCTAATTTGCGACCAAAATCAATCAGTTCTGTGAGCTTCCTAATCACCAGAGCTTTGAACTATGCTTCTGATATGTTGGCTACCATTGCTATGAGCTCTGCATCTGATAGGTTGACCACTTCCTGGTCGCTCAGATGAATTAGTTCTGGGGCCCTGGTCTGTTCCCCTTGTGAGCCATCCTTGTTTTTGTTTTTGTTTTTATTTTTTTGTCTGGTCACGGCTGTTACGTAGTGAGGGGTGGAGCCTTAGGCATTCACCAGGGTGGGGCAGCCCAGTCCCTGGGTTGTGATGCTGGATGTGGGGGCAGGGTCTGAGAGGGAACAGTGGCACCTGCTCCACTCTCAGCCAGATTTCAGTCACATCCGCTGCTTCCCCCAAGCAAACCGGACCCCTCTGGTGCTGATTCCTGGGTGAGTGGGCCTGCATCTGCTCCAGGATCCCGTGGGTCTCCCCAACGAACTCTCCTGTGAGGCTGGGACTCCTTCCCTACAAGTATTTTCAATGGGTGCTTTTAGGCTTCACTTCCCGGTGCTGGGGCCCTGCGTTGCGCAGTCTGTCCTGCTGCCCATTTTCGCCTGGTTTATCTGTGCGCGAATGTGTGTCTGTGGTCCGCCGCCTTGTGCGCCCTGCTTGGCCTCCTCCGGTTGGACAACGCTGCCGTCTGTGCGGCAATAGCCTCCCTATTGGAATGACTGCGCACCCGGGACCACCACCAGCTTATCGCGCCGCGATCTGACTCCGCCCCTCTTACTGCTCTGGGCGAATCATTGTTGTCGGACTCCCGCACAATTCAGTTTTCTCTCTGTCCTGGTTGGGTTTTCTTTTTTTTTGGTTCTATATTTTTGTTGTCCTTAATCTTGGTTGGGAGAGGAGGCACAGTGTGTCCACCTACGCCTCCATCTTGGCTGGAAATCTCCACAGGATTTTATACATTATCTCTTAGGCCTGATCATCCCCCACCCCTCCCACCACTGGAACTACCCATTCCAGCATAGGGCTACACCCCCTTCAGCATTGTTTCAGGCCTGAATCAGGTAGGGAATGTGGGCAGCCAAGAAATTAGGAGACTTTTTACAGATAGAATGAGGACTGAGGCTATGACAAAGCCCGGGGATGAGGGTATTTTGTTTCTCTATAATCCCCTAAATCCTTCCCTGATGGCCCCTTGGTTACTGTGCCTGTTAGGTGGTTCCTCCCTTTAGGAATCTTACCCGTCATTGGCTAACCAGTCATCCACCCAGGCCAAGGCAGGGGGATATGAGAGAGGGGATAAGTTTTTGTCTCCTTAGGGGCTTATGTCCCTAAGGCCTTTTTACTCAGCCTTAGCCATGGGGGGTTTACAGCTTCTGAAACCAGGCAGGGTGGTTCCCAACAATTGAACCCACAACTTTTCTTGGTGTATAAGACGATGTTCTGATGAACTGTGTCACCTGGCCAGGGAAAATATGTCTATATTTTGGTAGACTTGTTTTCAGGCTTTTCCTATCATCTTTACATAGCTTTAAACTTACTGTTCATACACTTTTTTATGTGACTTGTATCTACTTTCAGTGTTAGTCTCCCATGTACCCATCTCTCAGCTTCAACAAGTATCAGTACATGGCTGTCTTGTTTCATCTATATCCTTGAAGTATTTTAAAGATAATTCTAGACATCATAGTATTTCACTTGTAAATGCATATATATCTTTAAAGTATAAGGAAGTTTAAAAAAAATTACCATGCCATTATTAAAACTTGAAGAAAAAAACAAAGTAATTTTTTAACAAAATTAAATAATCTGGTCAATTCTAACAGTGAATTTTTAAAGCAGAATAAAATTCCCTTAATGAATAAGCCATCGTCTACCTAATCATTCCATTGTTACAGGATATTTAAGTTGTTTGTAATTTTGATTTTAAATAATGCTGTGATGAACAAATTTATGCCTATAACTTTTTCTCCAGTTGAATCATTTTCTTAGGAAAGATTTCTAGAAGTTAAATAACAGTACAGAAAGTCACATGATGTTCTATCTAGTCTCCAACTGTGTATGTTGTATTAAAGGGTTCTTTGTTTAGGCACAGCAACCCATGGGCTGAAGACCTTAACAGCCTCCCTATTGGCTTTAACAGAGGGTGGTCCTATGCAGGGAGTGATGGCTGGGATCTTCATTTGAACTGCTCTAAGGAAGGCCATGTGGTGGTAATAGTTTGTCTTGTATCCTCTTGCCATAAAAGTATGACTAAGAATTTGAGATGTTTTCCACAGCATTGTGATGTCTATCCCATATTAATTTATGGCACTATTTTATGTATTAGATTAGGAATCATATGTGAATTTCATTTTCTGCAGTTATTAACAGCAGTTTAAAAAAATCAGAATTCTTGCCCTGATTGGTGTGGCTCAATGGGTTGGGTGTCACCCCACAAACCAAAGGGTTGCTGGCCCTGTTCCTGGTGAGGTCAGAGGCCTGGGTTGTGGTAAGATTCCCAGCTGGGGGCATGTGAGCAGCAACTGATTGAGACTTTTCTAGCACTTGGATGTTTTCTCTCCCTTTTCCCCTCCCTTCCCCTCTCTCTAAAAGTAAATCAATAAAATCTTTTAAAAAAAGATCTCAGAATTCTTTTGTTATTGAGGTATAACTAAAGTTTGAGGTATACAACGTAATAATGATTTGATATTTGTATACATTGTTAAATGATCACCATGGTAAGTCTAGATAACAACACAGGATTCTTATTTTATTTAAATTGGGAAAGATTATGTAGTCTTACTGAGAACGATGAGTACTGTAAAACTTGATTCTGTGTTTTAACCAATTTAAAAAGGTAAAGTGGAAATCAATAGAAAACATTAAGGTAATCATTTAAATTTAGACTTAATCTTGTTTGGATTAGTAAACTCAGGATTCTGGGGTGTCAGTAATAGTCTGGATAGGTGATTTAAAACACAATAAGAAATAAATGAGTTATTTGTCTCTTGTCTGCTGTTATTATTGGGAAGCACAGTGGAATAGTACAAAGAACACAAGTTCTGGAGTCAGATCTGGGTTCATTTCCTGACCTTGCCATAATGATACCAACAACAATGATATTATAATTACTATTTATTGACCATATTACATTCCAGAAAGTATGTTAAGCATTTTGTATTTGTCATCTCATTTAATTTTAACAATAACCCTTCAAGATAAGTTTATGAACTATATATACAGAGCCTCTGTGAGAGCTAGGTCTATCTCTGTAGTCTTCTTTTTTTCTTTCTATTGTATCATGATTATTTTCTGCTTTCTATAGCCATTCTCCCACGTTTCCCAGAATCCTCTCACCAGTTTGTGAGTTCAAGCTCTCTACTGTTAGGTCTAGTTGTTAGGCGTACTTATGGAAGTGTTTGGAACAGAAGCACTGCTCTAAGGCATCTCACACAATATACTCTCCCATTGTATGGCACAGACTCTGCAGCGATAATCTGAGTTTAATATGTGTATGTGATTATATGAAAGAAAGAATCCAAGATTCCAAGCCTCCAAGATTGCTTAGCAGTTCATATTTTCATTACTTACTGATCTCTTTTCTTCCGAAAGTTTTCAAAGTTGGGCATTAAGTCAGAGCATTTCAACTCTTTCACATCTTTTTTTTTTTTTTCTCTCTCAACTATGGTTTTTATAGAGTTTGAATTCTTACACTAATGGAGCATATGGCCCACCATACCCCACTGGCCCAGGGGCAAATACTGCCTCATACTCTGGGGCTTATTACACACCTGGATATTCTCAGACCAATTACTCCACAGAGGTTCCAAGCACCTACCGTTCACCTGGCAACAGCCCGACCCCCGTCTCACGTTGGATGTATCCCCA
The DNA here is from genome assembly GCA_004027475.1 of Anoura caudifer. Taxonomy (NCBI): domain Eukaryota; kingdom Metazoa; phylum Chordata; class Mammalia; order Chiroptera; family Phyllostomidae; genus Anoura; species Anoura caudifer. Next base: position 11,830 of record PVKU01008167.1, read on the forward strand.
GCAGGACTGCCAGGCCGAAGCACCTCCTCTTAGGGGGCAGGTCCCAGGATATCCTGCTTCACAGGTGAGCATTTTTCTGTTGGGTTTATATTTTTAATGTTTTATGAATGATGCCATGTTCATGTCTCTGTTCAAATGTTTTAATATGTTGACATAAGAAACATCCAAATCTGTACATAATTTTTTAGCTTATTTGAGCCAAACTGACAACAATTGTCAAGAAGCACAACCTCAACAGATTGAGAAAATGCTTCAGAGAATGGCAGTTTTACACCTTAAATTATACAGTACAACCAAAGGAGGAGACATAAGGAAGTTACATGAAATCCATTGGTGGTACATTAGGGGACAGGAGAAAGCAAAGTTCGGACATCTCTGAGATTGGATAAAAAGTGAAATGGATAGACAGATACTTCTTTGACATTGGTGGGTATAGGACAGTTAACAAAATTTACAGTTGATAGAGATGATATGTGGGAAAACAAGATAACAATGAGGGGTTCTGTGGCCCTGTCCTCTGGTGGGAGGTTGTGCCTTGATGGGTGTAACAAAGGGAATTACTCTGACATTCCACAGGTATGTTATTATAGATGCAAAAAAGACAATAGACAGGCATAGTTACTGGCCTAGGACATGACTACCCACTATAAATCGCTTTTAGTTAGGAAGTTTTAATTTCAGACTATCCTGTCTGCTTGCTTTAGGTCTCTGAGTTTGTAAGGTCCACCATGCAAGCTTCCTCTTAGCTTGTCAGGTTTAATTAGTATGTGGCCCCCTTTTTTGTCCATAAATATGTCTTTGTTTCTGCTTCCTTATATGAGTCTACTTATTTATAGTATGTGTGGGGTGGACTTATGTTGTGCTTCAGCCATTGAATTTTAGACCCTATTACTTCTGAGTTTGATTGTCAACAAATCTGCTTCTGGTATTGTTGGAACCAAGCTTTTTAAAGCTTGGAGAAATTACTATAGCTGATCCAAGATGCTAAAATTAGCCCAGTAGTGGCCAAAATATATTCTGTTAAGGAGAGATAAAGCATCTCAGAATCTGTTAATACTAGAATATTTTCATTGCTTATTTTTAGTGGTTTTTGTTTTTTAAGCAATGACCAGCATATGTCCTTCTTTCAATATAGAACCCTGGAATGACCCTGCCCCATTATCCTTATGGGGATGGTAATCGTAGTGTTCCACAACCAGGACCATCTATACGACCACAAGAGGACTCATGGGCTTCTCATGGTGCTTATGGAATGGGAACCCGTTACCCCTGGCCTTCAGCTGCACCCTCAGCACCACCTGGGAATCTCTATATGAGTGAAAGTACTTCAGCATGGCCTAGCACTGGCTCTCCTCAGCCACCCCCTTCACCACCAGCCCAGCAGCCAAAGGTAGGGGACCTAAATGTTGTTCTTTTGATGTTTGGGTAGTTAAGAAAGCACAACATGAAACTTTTATGCAATGGTCTGTGTTAAGTGGGGACTAACTGTAAAAAGTTGGTTATGACTACCTATAGCTTTACCTAGCCCAGTTTCAAAAAAAAAAAAAAAGACTTTTTTAGAGCAGTTTTAGGTTCATATCTTTCCAAAAGACCCACCCCCCCGAATGCTCATTTACTGTTTGTTGTAATAATATCTGAATGTTAAACAGAATCAAAGATTGCATTTTATTACCTCAGTCTGTAGACAGAAGACAAAACCAGTATGAAATTGTGTGGTTTAATTAAACCAAAGACTTGAACATCATTTGCTTGTGACTAGGTTCCTTTCTAAGATCTGTCTTAAGATTTTAACTTTTTATGGGGAAACTATCTAATTTCTATTTATAAAGTCACTTAGTGGATTGTGAAGTAGTAAGGGTAGATTATGGAAGTAGTTCATGGTGATGTCCTGCCTTTTGGATGGATGATAGATTCCAGCCATTGTGTTCAGGAAATCTCTGCTTTTTACTTGAGAGGGCACTCCCTTTTTCTTTTTAAGGCTGTGTTTTTCTCAAATCATTAATGAAGGAGGTCCAGTTTCATTGGTGGGGAATCTTTTCATGTATGAAGGTGAAAGATGTGGGCTAACAAATCTGATGTTGATGGATTACCATTGAAACAGTTTTTTCACTTTTTGCTTTCTCACCCCAAGGATTCCTCATACCCCTATAGCCAATCAGATCAAGGCATGAACCAGCACAACTTTCCTTGCAATGTCCATCAGTACGAGTCCCCGGGAGCAATGAACAGTGATAATGCAGATCTTTTGGATTCCCAAGTCCAATATAGTGCTGAGCCTCAGCTGTATGGTAATGCCACCAACGAACATCCCAGCAATCAAGAGCAAAGTAATAATCATCCTGAAGAGTGTTTACCTTCAGATGAAGGTACTCCCCCAAGTATTAAAAAAATCATACATGTGCTGGAGAAGGTCCAGTATCTTGAGCAAGAAGTAGAAGAGTTCGTAGGAAAAAAGACAGACAAAGCATACTGGCTTCTGGAAGAGATGCTAACCAAGGAACTTTTGGAACTGGATTCAGTTGAAACTGGGGGTCAGGACTCTGTCCGACATGCCAGGAAAGAGGCTGTTTGTAAAATCCAGGCCATACTGGAAAAATTGGAAAAAAAAGGATTATGAAAGGATTTAGAACAAAAGAAAAGCTTGTTACTAACTTGACCAAAACTCTTGATTTTGGTTAATTACCCTTTTTTTTGAAATGCCTGTTGATGACAAGAAGCAATGCATTCCAGCGTTCCTTTGATTTGAAACTTGAAAAATTGGAAAGGATTTGGGAAAACATTTTTGTTATGAGTTGTTTTCAGTTTTTAGACCAATGAATGTCATAGGAAACTATGGAGTTACCAATATTGCCAAGTAGACTTCTTAAGAAATGTATGGATATCTACAAGTTGCTTCTTATCAGCAGGAGGGAAATACACTTTGTGTAATAGGCTTAGCAGAAATCTACCAGATGAGACTGTTTATAATCTGAGACAAACAGGCTCTGTTTTTTTAAAACATGTGGATTATTTGTCACATTTTTGTACATTTTGACTGCTTTCAACATACACGTCGTGTAATTATAGCTTGGACTTTAGCTTTGTTGGACCTCTGTTTTGTTTTGTTATTTGCAGTTTACAAATATAGTATTATTCTCTACTTCTTGGTACATTTTGTAGTGATATGTTTAATGTAATTACTCAAGAGACTATATTGACAGCCAGATAGTATGGCATTTCTGAATGAATTTATATCTTTTCACCACTTGAATATATTGCAATGCATAATGAGTTCCTGAGGTAAATTGTCTCCTTTTTTGTATAGATCATTAGGTTAGAGTTTCACCACTTCTACTTTTCGTGTTAATAGCAGAAGGCAATTTGAAAATAACATGGGTGTAGAATGCAAATGCTTGTGGCCATTTTTCTTTTTTGCTCTTTTATCGTATTTGGATAAAGATTTACTTTAAAATCTGCCCCCCCCCCCATTATCTTTTCACTAGTGCTGCTTTCATATGGGGCATATGGAGCATAGGTAACAGATGAAAAATTAAATGCCACAGTGGGTAGAAATAATCAACGGTAAAACTAATAAATACAACTATTTGGAAATGCTGTTCTTCATCTAAAACACTGGTTTCACCATCAAGAGCTCTACAAACAGATTTCAGCTTAGTTTATAGTAAAAAACAAGGAGGGTAAAATAGAATTCATGCTCAGGGAATGAATCAGCCATAGCTAGAGTGGGAAATTATTTTTCTTTTAAAGGTGGATTTGATGTTTATCGTTATTTCCCTAGAATAAATTGCATGGGAAATATTGCCTGTTTTATTAAAAGATATTTATTACCATTAGTAACAATCATTTTAGAGCCAGATTTAAGGAAGGGATATTGAAAGGGTCTTAGCTAGACTTGCTTGGGTACCTCTGTGCTGTCTCTATGCTATCGTATAGAAGAGACTTAGGTAAATAATTTAGTTTTTACATCTAAAGTGGCGTCTGTTATTAGAAAAACAGCTGTTTCTTAATAAGATGTGGAAATGATAATGTTTCTTTTCTAGACTGCTGGGCCTATTAGTGATAATAAATCTATCAGCCATCTCCTCACCTTATTAAAAAAATACAAAACCAATACAAACATAATTGGTTTTGAGAAGAAATGGAGTAAAAATAATGGTTGGGTCTTATGGTTGGGATGAGTGATTTTATGAGATAATGTGATAATTTTATTCTAGGATTTTTATTTTTGGCCTAATATAGGAATGTTAAAAAAGGCTTTTCTATGAAAATTAGAAGACTACTTGAAACAAAATTTAGAAGGGGGAGGACCTTAAATAGCGAAGTTAACATAAAGCAGTGAGACAATGACTAATTCAGGAGAGAAAACTACTATTTGAGTGCCCAAGATACCAATTTTCATTGTCTTGATATGTATATATTATGCACATATATACATATGTGTTTATGTTTTTTTAAAGTTATTTAAAGTTTTTTCAGATAATTTTAGACCTTTTGAAGAGTTGTAAAAATAGTTTCTGTATGCTCTTCACTCAACTTGCCCTTCTGTTAACATCTTACATAACTGTAGACCATTTGTCAAAGTAAGAAATTAGCCTTGATACAATATTATTAAAACTAAACTAGAGAATTTAAAAAGTAGAGATTTTCTTAGTCTTTTCACTAATGTCTTTTTTTACTTACTGTGACAGGATCCAGTCCAGATCCCACCTTGCATTTAGTTGTCATGTCTGTAATGTCCTCCAATCTGTGACAGTATGTTATGACACCTGATGTTGTAATGTATTTCTGGTGTTGTTAACCTTAATCACTACCTGGTAGTGTCTGCTAGGATTCTCTACTGAAAATTACTGTTTCCTTTGTGATGACTAAATATTAGCTGGAGATACTTGGAGACTATGCAAATGTCCTGTTTCTGCTTAAACCTTTGTCCACAAATCATTTTTGTAATCCATCGGCAGATCTTGCTTGTGTTGTGTCAGTTACTACTGTGGTATTCTAATGGCGATATTCTGTTTCTCTCATTCTACCTTTATTAATTGGAATTCTTCTGTAAGGAAGGGTTATTGCTTCTGGATTTATGTTTTTAATTCTAAAAAGATATTCAGGATAAATATAAACGTAGAACTTAAAGATGTAAACTATATTCAACTGATTCCAAATGCCGATATCAATGAAAGGAAAACTAAATTAGTAACCTGTTTCAGAAAATATACTGAACATATGAAGAAAAGTAGTATTTATGATTTGTGGATTTGGTTCAGTTTTTGACTTATTATTGACTCCAGACTGCATTCAAAATTTTCTTGAAATTTCACATGGACTTTAAGTGTCTAGATTTATATTACTTTGGGGATAATTTTTGTCAGAATCTTGAATAAAGGTACCCATACCTGGCATGTAAAACACAACTATGTTTTTTTAAAATAATAAGCCACTATTCTTTCAAATATGAACACCAATATGAATATTTAGACAAATAAGTCCTAATGAAATATCTGGGGGATGGGTTATGATTGTCTACATTTTGATGTGGAATTCTTTGTGATGCTTTTTAAAATAGTATTTCACAAATACTTCTTTAGTTGATTGATGTAATACTGTTAAAGGTGCACAGATTTTTTTTTTAAGTTTATAGATTAAATTGGCATTTTTATAAAAGGTTTTTTGAGATGGATAGTTGATGACTGGAATTTTTCTTTTTCATCTTTTTAAAAAGTTATGTGTTTAAAGGATCAAATCTATGGAAGTTATGATTTTAAAGAGTGAATTCTATGAAAAAGAGTATTCTCCTTCTCCCACTCCCATTTTTTAAAGTTGATTTTAGTGAGAGAGGAAGGGAGAGAGAAACATCAGTCAGTCAGTTGCCTTCTGTACACGCACCCAAACTGGGGATCAAACCTGCAACCTAAGTATGTGCACTGACCAGGGATCAGACCCACAGCCTTTTAGTGTATGGGATGATGTTCCAACCAACTGAGCCACCTAGCCAGGGCGCCACTCCCATTTTTAATTCTTCAAAAGCAACCACTTTTGATTGAATTAAAAAAAATTTATCTCCATATTTTTCAATAGCTTCTTCCTGATTTAACAATTTTAGGTCATATCTACTGATTGTCTATATAGAGGATGAAAGTTTAGGTTTATTTCTTTGCCCCTTAACATACACCCATCCCCTTAACTTCTCAATCTAGGTATGTGGTAATTTTGTTGAGTATGTAAATGCTAACCAGAGATCAGTCATGTAGTAAACTAATTAATTTTCCTGAACACTTGTTTTCCCTGGAATTAATCATTTGTTTTATTTATTTTGTTTGCTTATGTACTTACAATTAATTTGACCTCAAACCATCCATCATTTGTCTAAATCTTCTCTTAAGATGCTCAGATCGCCCTGGCTGGTGTGGCTCGTGGATTGAGTGTCGGCCTTCAAACCAAAGGGTCACTGGTTCGGTCTCAGTCAGGATGCATGCCTGTGTTGCAGGCCAGGTCCCCAGTTGGGGGCATTTGAGAGGCAACCACACGTTGATGTTTCTTTCCCTCCCTTCCCCACTCCTTAAAAATATACAAATAAAATCTTAAAAAAAAAAAAGATGATCAAACATATATTTTGTCAATTTCAAAAGGAAAAAGTCTAGTCTAGAGCCTTCAGACTGAAGAACTGGCACTGTTCCAGGTACATACTTTTATTCTGAGGTCTTCTACTCACTATGTTGCTTTCCTGTTTTCTGTAGCCTGTCTTTCCCTTTCTTGGTTTGATTCCTCATTTTAGTAGAGTTTTTTTTCTTCAGTAGTTTCCTGGGAAAGGGTGCATGGGACATATTCGTTTACATCTTGCACATTTGAAAATGTATTTTCATGGTCCTTTGTAAGAACCCCAATTTTTCTCTCTGGAAGCTTGTAGGATATTTTTGTCTCCTCTGTTCTGAAATTTCTTAAAGTATAGCTTTGGTATAGGTCTGTTTTTCTCTGTATGCTGGGCACATTTCATTCCGGAAACTCATGCCCTTAACTCCTATGAAGTATTTGTGATTTTTGTTTGTTTGTTTGTTAATTTTCCCTCTCTACCACACTTATCTCTGTTAACTCTTTATAGAATTCCTGCTGTTTCTGTTATAGACCTTTTAAACTGGTTCTTTGGTTTACTTATGTTTCCTGTTTTTCATTTTTTTGCCTTGTACTTTTACTCACCTTTATATTGCAACTCTAGAATTTTACATTTCTTCTATCATATTTTTAATTTCTAAGAATTCTTTTCTGTTCTTTTACAGGATTCTGCTTTTGTTTGTGGTTGTAGCATCTTATATCCTTGAGGATATTAATGATAATTTGATGTTCTTATTGAAAAATGGATTTCCTCCAAAATTTCTTTTTGCTTTATCTCGGTCTTTATCATGTTAGAGAGATTTCTCAGATGTCTGGTATTTCTTGGTTGTATTTTTTTTTTACAGTGCATTATACTAGAAACCCAAAATTGTTCCTAGAAAATGCTTCCTGACTCTTCTGGGTTTTTATCATCATCATCATCATCATCATCATCATCATCATCATCATCATCTTTCTTGAAGTGGGATAGCTATTTTAAACCTGAAATTGGGAAGGGTATTTTTATCTTGATAATTTTCACTCCTGTGTTTAAAACAGGAGGGTTTTATATTCTATGTGGCTTTCCTCCAAAAGTAGTGAGCAGTAACATATCTGCCATAGTGAAATGTGAGGCAGAGGAGGTGCCAGCTGCAGAGAGTGAGGATTTAGGGGTTTCTGGGATCAGGGCACATTTTTCTCTCAGCCACCCCTTAAACGTTCTTTTATTTTGCAATATGTACTTTAATCTTGTAAGCTAGTGCCAAGAGTAGTATTGCCAGATGAAACATAGGACTCCCAGTTACATTTGAATTTCAGATCAACAAATCATCTTTTAGTATAAGTGTGTTCTAAATATTGCATGGGACCTACTGGTACTAAAAATTATTGTTTTTCTGAAACTTATATTTAACTGGAAGTACAATAGTTACCCCTTATGTGGGGGAGATATGTTCCAAGACCCTCAGTGGATGCCTGAAACTGCGAATAGTACCAAACCCTATATATACTGTGTTTCTTTCCTATACATTCATATGTATGATAAAGTTTAATCTATAAATTAGATACAATAAGAAATTAACAATAATAACTAATAATAAAATAAAACAATTATAACAACATGTTGTAATAAAACTTTCATGAATGTGGTCTCTACCTCCCAACACTTGATCTTAGCCAAAAGGCCGAGAGGCTATCTCTCAAAATATCTTAGTGTAGTGTATGTACAGTGTGGACACGCAGGACAAAGGGGTGATTCATGTCCCAGGAGGGAAGGAGCGGGACAGTGTAAGATTTCATCAAGCTACTCAGAAGTGTTTACAATTGAAAACCTATTGTTTATTTCTGGAATTTTCCACCTAATATTTTTAGATTGCAGTTGACCACAGGTAACCAAAACCATGGAATGTGAAACTGTGGATAAGGAAGGACTACTCTACTGTATTTTTTTAATTTAAGTTTTTATTTTGAGATAATTGTAAATTCACGTGCAGTTTTAAGAAGTAATGCAGAGCTTTCTTGTACCCTTTACCCAATTTCCCTCACTGGTAATGTCTTGCAAACTTTCCTGCAGTATCACAGCCAGGATATTGACATTTAATATAGTCAAGATATAGAACAATTCCATCATCACAGTTTTTAATCCTGTTGACTTTTTATAGCCATTCCTGCTTCTCCTTTGCTATCATACTCAACCCATTAATCTATTCTCCATTTCTAAATTTTATCATTTCAAGAATGTCCTGTAAGTAGAATTGTATATTACATAATCATTAGAGAGATTGGCTTCTTTTCACTCAGCATAATTCTCTTGAGATTCAGCCAAGTTATTTCCTGATCAGCAGGTTTGTTTTTTTTAATTGCCAAGTAGTAGTCTATGATATGGATGCACCACAGTTTTAACTATTCACCTGTTGAAGGACATCTTGGTTGTTTCCAGTTTGAAGTTCTTATAAATAAAGCTGCTATGTACATTCATGTACAGGTTTTTGTGTGGACGTAGTTTTTATTCGGGGGGATAAATGCCCAGGAATGCGATTCTGGGTCATACTGTAGTTGCATGTATAATTTTTTAGGAAACTACCAAATTCTAGAGTGGCTATACCATTTTACATTCCCACCAGCAATGTATGAGTTTCTCTGCATCCTTGCCAATATTAGGTGTCACAATTTTTTAAAAATATATTTTATTGATTATTATAGTTGTCCCACTTTTTTCTCCCCTTTATTCCCCTCTGCCTTGCAACCCCACTCCCACCAGATTCCCCCACCTTAGTTTGTGTCCATGGATCGTACATATAAGTTCTTTGGCTTCTCCATTTCTACTATTCTTAACTTCCCCCTGTCTATTTTGTACCTATCATTTATGCTTCTTATTCCCTGTACCTTTTCCTCCATTTCCACACCCTCCCCCCCCGACTGATAACCCTCCATGTGATCTCCGTTTCTGTGATTCGGTTCCTGTTTTAGTTGTTTGCATAGTTTTGTTTGTTTGTTTGTTTGTTTGTTTTTAGGTTCAGTTGATAGTTGTGAGTTTGTTGTCATTTTATTGTTCATATTTTTTATCATCTTTTTCTTACGTAAGTCCCTTTAACATTTCATATACTAAGGGCTTGGTGATGATGAAGTCCTTTAACTTGACCTTATCTGGGAAGCACTTTATCTACCCTCCCATTCTAAATGAAAGCTTTGCTGGATAGAGCAATCTTGGATGTAAGTCCTTGCCTTTCAACATGGAATACTTCTTTCCAGCCCCTTCTTGCCTGGAAAGTTTCTTTTGAGAAATCAACTGATAGTCTTATAGGTACTCCTTTGTAGGTAACTGTCTCTCTGAAGATTCTGTCCTTATCTTAAATCCGCATGATGTGATTATGATGTTCCTTGGTGTGTCTTCCTTGGGTTCAACTTCTTTGGGACTCTCTGAGCTTCCTGGACTTTCTGGAAGTCTATTTCCTTTGCCAGATTGGAGAAGTTCTTTATTATTTTTTCAAATAAGTTCTCAATTTCTTGGTCTTTCTTCTCTCTCTCTGGCATCCCTGTGATTTGGATGTTGGAACGTTTAAAGTTGCCCCAGAGGTTCCTAAGCCTCTCCTCATTTTTTTGAATCCTTGTTTCTTCATTCTGTTCTGATTGAATGTTTATTTCTTCCTTATGGTCCAAATCATTGATTTGAGTCCCAGTTTCCTTCCTGTCACTGTTGGTTCCCTGTACATTGTCCTTTATTTCACTTTTCATAGCCTTCACTTTTTCCTCTGTTTTGCAACCATACTCAACCATTTCTTTGAGCATCCTGATTACCAGTGTTTTGAACTGTTCATCCGATAGCTTGGCTATCTCTTCTTGCTTAATTGTATTTTTTCTGGAGCTTTGATTTGTTCTTTCTTTTGGGCCATTTTTTTTTTGTTGTCTCCTCCTGCCTGGTAGATACTAATGAGTGGAGCCTTAGGTGTTCACCAGGGCGGGGCAAGCCACGTCACTGTGTTGTGGCACTGTCTGTGGGGGGAGGGGCCTGAGAGGGAACAGTGCCTCTTGCTCAGCTCTCAGCTGGTTTTCACTCCCTCCACTACCCACAAGCAAATTGGGCCCTTCTGGTGCTGATTCCCAGGTGGGGGGTTTGTGTATGTTCTAGGACCATTGTGGGTCTCTCCAACAAACTCTCCTGTGAGACTGGGAGTTTCTCCTGCTGCCTCAACCCCCACAGGTGTTTTCAGTCAGAGGTTTCGAGGCTTTATTTCCCAGCACTGGACCCCTGGGTTGCACAGTCTCTCTTGCTCCCCAGTTGTTCCTCTTGGCTTAATCTGCATGCAAATGTGGGACCGCCCACTCTGCCTCCACCAGACGCTGCCCTTTCCGCCCTGGTGCTCCAGCCACTGCTTTGCCCCGAGTCCTCTCTGACCAGCAGCCTGTCTCTGCCCCTTCTACCGGTCTGGATGAATGTTTCTTTAACTCCTTGGTTGTCAGACTTCCATAGAGTTTGATTTTCTGTCAGTTTTGGTGGGTTTTGTTTTTAAATTTGTTATTCTTTTGGTTGTGTGTGGAGGAACAATGTATCTACCTATGCCTCCATCTTGGCCGGAAGTCTCTGTTATTGGCACTTTAAATTAGTTTAAGTCCGTATACTATATTCAGATTTTCTTAGTTTTTACCTAACAGTTTTTTCCTCTTTCAGGATTCTGTATCTTCTTAGGAGTCCCTTGCCTGTGAGTTTCTCAGACTTTTCTTATTTTTGATGACTCTGACAGTCCTAAAGACTACTGGTTAGATATTTTGTAGAATGCCCCTCAACTGGGATTTGTCTGTTTTTCTCATAATCATACTGGGGCTGTTGGTTTATATACCGCAGAGGTAAGTGCCCTTCTCATCATATAACAAATGTATATACTATCAATGTAGCTGATACTATTGATGCTAACCTCAATTACCTGGCTGAGGTAGTGTTTTTCAGGTTTCTCTACTATAAAGTTGCTTTTCTTCCCCCCTTTCAATACTGTGCTCTTTGGAAGATAGTCACTGTACTCAATTCTGCACTTAAGGAGAGGGGTAATTAGCCTCCACCTCCTTGAGAGCGTTATCTATATAAATTATTTGAAATTTTCCTTCAAGGGAGATTTGTCTATTCTCTCCCATTTATTGTATTTATTTGCGTTTTTTAAAAATATTATTTATTTATTTTTTAGAGGGAGGGGAAGAGAGGAAGAGAAATGTCTATGTGTGAGAGAATCATCGATCCGCTGCTGGGTGCCTCTTGGATGTGCCCCAACTAGGGATGGCCAGCAACCCAGACATGTGCCCTGACCTTTCACTTTGCAGACTGATGCCCAACCAACTTAGCCACACTGGTTGGGGCTATTTGTTTAATCAATCATACCAATATGTATTCATTTATTTTATACTTTGTGTTATGATCTAATACTACCTCATTTTGTCACTCAAATTGTCTTGCTTTGGCCACTGGGAGCTCTTTGAGTTGTGTCCTTTTGACATACCCCTTCATTGTGTGGCTTTTTTTTCTTTTTCCTGAGTCTTTCCTTACTTTATGGCACAACAAGATTCTTCAGGCTCATCTTGTGTATTTCCTGTTCTGGTCCTAGAATCAGTTATTTCTTCAAGAAGCCTTGTTTCCTCTTATTGAAGAAGGGTATTAGAACCAAATTTGGGTTCCATTGTTTGTTTTCATTGCTGAATTATAAGAATTGTTTTCTAGATACTAATCCTTTGCTGGATAGTGGTTTATAAATATTTAATCCCAGTCTATAGTTCGTTTTTTCATCTTTAAAAAGTTTTTTTTGTTTACTGATTTTGTTAGAGAAGAAACATCAATTTGTTGTTCCACTCATGTATGCATTCATTGGTTGATTTTTGTATGTGCCTTGAGTGGGGATCAAACCGACAACCTTGGCATATTGGGAAGATGCTCTAATCAACTGAGCTACCTCTGCAGGGCTTGTTTATTCATCATCTTAACAGATTGTTTCACAGAGCAGACATTTTCATCAATGAAATCCTGTTTATCAGTTTTCCTTTTTTAAGGATTGGACTTTTGGGTCAGGTCTCTATAAATTCATTGCTCACATCCAATTCCTGAAGATTTGTTCCTGTTTTTTTTTTTCCCCTAAGTTTACATTTTACATTTGCATTGCTACATTAACCTTTGCTCAGTCTGACCACCCTAGCCAAGAGGACTTGGCTTGACGGAAACCTCTGTGAGCTAAAGGAGAGCCACCTTGCTGCATAGCTTAAACTGAAGATAACAAGTTATCAGCTTTCAAAATAAAAAGCCCTCAGTGAAGTAAGACAGGGAAATCATAAGGCAAGTATAAGTCTCTTTCCTCAAAAACAAACAAGCAAACAAAGATTATTAAGTTGAAGAAGGCAGGAACTATTCAGTTGTGGCTGTAAATTAATAAAATGTATTCTCATGAAAGGTTGTGGGCTTGTAAAAACCACCAACTTTGTGCTGGAAGAGAATATCACCCTGGATGTCTCTAAGTTTCCTTCTAGTTCCAACAGCTGAAATTGTTGTATAGCTCAGGTCTTCTGTGCTACTGATTTAAGCACCTTGCCTCACGGTAGCAGCTATATATTCTTTTTTTAAAAATTTATTTATTTATTTTTAGAGAGAGAGGAAGGGAAGGAGAAAGAGGAGAGGGAGAGAAACATCAATGTGTGGTTGCTTCTCACATGCCCTGTACTGGCAACCTGGCTTGCAGCCCACATATGTGCCTTGACTGGGAATTGAACCAGCAACCCTTTGGTTCACAGGTCGGTACTCAATCCACTGAGCTACACCAGCCAGGGCCAGCAGCTATATATTCTTGATCAAAATGTAGACTCAGGACATCTGTCATTAACTATAAAGAATCTTTGTTCGTTGGATCCGAAAATCTACATTTTAAAGAATCTGCTTAGCATACTCTAACATTCATTAGGGGTTAAGAATCACTGTCACAGCCCAAAACCCTGGTCTTGTTATTTCATAGAGCATCAGAGAAAAGTTTTCTCAACTGTAGATGCCAAGGCATCCGCCAGGGATTGAGGACTTTACCATCCAAAAACTGTATCCTTGTACCACCTCATGCCTTGATAGACACTCAACACATACTTCATGAATATTGAAATATGGTTTATTCTGGAAAGAAATGAGAATTCAATATTGATGCCTAAAATTATTCCAACTTTGGATATGACATCCATTTGACCCTGAGACTCTTGCTTTTGCTCTATAGGGAACTTACCATTAGCGTTAACTTTTGCACTGGAGCATGAAGTCAGCAAACTACCACCAAAGACTAAATTTAACCCACTGCCTGTTTTTGTAAGTAAAGTTTTAATGAGACAAAGCCATACTCATTGATTTACATATTGTCTCTGGCTGCTTTGGGCTACAACAGGGGAAATGACTAGTTATGATGGAAACCTTATGGCCCACAGAGGCTAAAATACTTACTTGACCCTCTATAATAAAAAAATTTTCTGCCTCCTGCACTAGAGAATTGAAAAAGAAAAAGTAGAGTTTATTTCAGATTTTCCCTTTTAAGTCTTTGCTGGTAGATGATACACAGTGGAAAACAATAGCCAGTGAAACTAAGTGGTGTTTTTTCAGAGATAACCATAAGACATTCTCTCTGAAACTACTTACTGGGCCTTCTTGGGAACCCGAAATTTATACTGCTTAAGGCAGTGTTTCTCAGATTGTAGATCTCATACTATCTGCATCTAAATCATCTGGAGTGCTTGTTTAAATGCAGATTCCTGAATCCCATCAAAGACTTACTGAAAAAGAATTTCTGGAAGTATGACTGGACTTTTGATTAGTCTTTTGTAACTATCAATGTATCTGGTCCCTGTCTTTTATAGCATGCAACAAAATTTATTTGTTTACCTGCTCATCTCTCCTGTGACCACCTTCAGGGTAAGTATGATATTATTCATTACTTTTGTATTCCAAGCCCCAGAATGGACACATTTAATTGCCATAGTTCTCAAGGGTTGGTCCATGGTCTTTGGGGTGGAGGAGGGCTTGTCTTAGAAACCTTTTCAGAGATCACAAACACAAAACTATTTCCTTAATAATACTAAGACATGATTTGCCCTTTTTGCTGTGTTGACTGTTGATGCAAAAGTAATGGTGGGTAAAACTGCTGGCTCCTTAGCAGGAATTAAGACAGTGGAAACAAATTGTACTATCTCAGTCACTGTCCACTGCCATGCATTCATAATAAATAGTGCCAATTTCACTTCAGAATATTCTTCATGAAGCAGCAAAATTTAATTTTATAACTCTTAACCCTGGAGTTCACACTTTTTCATACTCTGTGTGACAAAATAGTGTGCATAAAACAATTCCACATACTGAAGTGTGCTGGTCTCTTGAGTAAAAAGGACTTGACTGGTTATTTGAATTGGTTACTAAACCAGCTACTCTTTTTTTTTCATGGAACATTTTCATTTAAAAGTGCAATTAACAACCTGTGGCAATTTAGAATTAGCTATTTGGCAAAACTTTTTTTTAATATATAGGAAAGGGGGAAAATTCCCTTTTCCTTCCTCTAGTTATTTTGGCTAGCCCAATAATCGTATCAAACCAGAGACTGACTGACAAGAGAAAATCAAATTTAATTTTATATTATAGGAACCCCACATACGTGAGAGTCTTAGACAGAAAGGGAAAGTGGGTATATAAAACATTCTAATCTAGGTAGGGATGAGGTTAAGGCACATTGGGGCTTCAGAAGATCATTGTGGGGAGAGCACATATTCAGTGATTACTAGTTTGCCCTGCCGTATAAGTAGGTCCAAAAAGGTTATCTCTGATAATCTCTTATTATGGGCAAAGCTCCCCATTCAAATTCTTCAAGATAGTTAAGGCAGGTGGGAGAAGAAGTTTCACTTGAGCCCACAGGGCCTCAGTTGCCTTTAGCTCAAAATAACACACAAAGCACTGAGGCATATCTTGAGGTGCCTTTTCTGAATCCCCACAAAAACAAAGTGAGCTGTCACTTCAAGGAAAACAACTGAATATTTGTTGCCAAGGTAAAATCTGACCTTTTGAGAAAAAAATAGAATTTTGGAAAACTTTGCTGTGCTGTGGGCTTCACAGCTTCCTGATACTTAAAGACTTTAATGAGATCCATGGTAATAAAAAAAAAAAAGTATAATGAGTGTGTGGTTTAGTGTATTGAGCGCTGGCCTGGGAATTGAAAGCTCTCAGAATTGGTCAGGGCACAGGTTTGGGTTGTAGGCCAGGTCAGTTGGGGGCCTGTAGGAGGCAACCAATCCCTGTACTGTATTTTGCCAAGTATCGTGTGCACTTCTTTTGCTGAAAGTTTTGAGAGAAAAATAAGGATGCACATTATACATAGGCAATACTAAAACATGGGTGTGCATTATACACAGCAAAATATGAGGTATCGGGTATCTCACACATCGATGTTTCCCTCTCTCCCTCTCTAAAAGTAAATAAAGTCTTTTAAAAATAAAATAAAAATGTATAATTAAATGTATTAACATTTGGAAGACTGCATAGCTCAAGTGAACTGAAATTTTCCAAAAGACCAATACCAAGGTGTTGTCATAATCATTTGTAAGTAGAAGATCCATTCAGAGATCCAGATAGGCCAATGGATTTTATTGTATCAGAGTACAAAAAGTTTATTGATATATTTTCAGATTCCGTATTGCACCTAAATTTTAAGAAGCTACAATTTAATTTTTTAAATTTTTTAAAAATTACTTTATTGTTGGTCAATTACAGTTGTCTGCATCTTCTACCCACCACTTCCCCCTGACCCCAGCCAAACCCACTTCCCTCCCTTGCTTCCACCCTTCCCCTTAGTTTTGTCCATGTGTCCTTTATAGCAGTTCCTGAAAACCCTTCTCCTCCTCACTGTCCCCCCCCCCCCGGCTATTGTTAGATTGTTTTTAATTTCAATGTCTCTGGGTATATTTTGCTTGCTTTTTTCTTTTGTTGATTATGTTCCAGTTAAAGGTGAGATCATATGGTATTTGTCCCTCACTGCTTGTCTTATTTCACTTAGCATAATGCTCTCTAGTTCCATCCATGCTGTTGTAAAGGGTAGGAGCTCCTTCTTTCTCTCCGCCACTTAGAATTCCGTTGTGTAAATGTACCACAGTTTTTTGATCCACTCATTTACTAATGGGCACTTAGGTTGCTTCCAGCACTTGGCTATTGTAAATTGTGCTGCTATGAACATTGGGGTGCATAGGTTCTTTTGGATTGGTGTTTCAGGCCTCTTAGGGTATAATCCCAGCAGTGGAATTGCCGGGTCAAAAGGCAGTTCCATTTTTAGTTTTCTGAGGAAATTCCATACTGTTTTCCACAGTGGCTGCACCAGTCTGCATTCCCACCAACAGTGCACTAGGGTTCCCTTTTCTCCGAATCCTCTCCAACACTTGTTTGTTGATTTGTTTATGATGGCCATTCTGACCAGTGTGAGGTGGTATCTTATTGTGGTTTTAATTTGCATCTTTCTGATGGCTAGTGATGCTGAGCATCTTTTCATATGTCTCTAGGCCCTCTGTATGTCCTCCTTGGAGAAGTGTCTGTTCAAGTCTTTTGCCCATTTTTTAATTGTTTTTTTTGTGTGTGTGTTCCTGGAATGGAGTCCTACAATTTAATTTAAGTGTATTAAAAAGAATATCCATGGTTACCTGAAAATGCTATGAAAATACTCCTTCCTTCTCCAACTGCATAGTTGGGTGAGGCTGTCTTCATATACTTCACAACTAAAATTGCAACAGATTAAATGCGGAAGCAAATTTGAGATTCCAATGGTTTTCTATTAAGCCAGACATTAAAGAAATTTACAAAAATGTGAAATGTCATTATTTTCTCTGATTTTTAAATTGTTTGGGGAAATAGTTATTTTTATTTTTTATTTAAAATTTTTTTATTTATTCATTTATTCTTAGAAGGGACAGGAGGGAGAAATAGAGGAATAGAAACATCGATGTGTGAAACATCGATCAACTGCTTCTCACACCCACATGCCTTGACTGGGGACTGCCCACAATCCAGGCATATGCCCTAACGGGAATTGAACCTATGACCTTTCGGTTTGCAGGACAATGACCAACCAACTGAGCTACACTGGTTAGGGCTGGAAAATAGTTACTTTTTATAAAAATATTTACACAAAGTAGGTTTTTACTGTTACTTTAAAGTGAATTAATACATTTTAAATTTCTCAGTTTTAATTTCTAGTACAGTAAATAGTGATAGATACAAGCCATACAAACATTACTCTTTAGGGTCCTGAGACAAAAATAATTGAGAACAGCTGGTATGGAAGATAGAGTGGAATTTATGGACAGAGGACCTAAACTGAAATTACAGTTCTGCCACCTGGAGTTAGAGAACTAAAATTCAAGTTCTAGTTGTTACTTAACTGATTCTGATTTTATTTAAGTTGTTTAGGTGCAGGCTGTGAAGACAATGATTTTGAATCTATTTGCTGGTAGTATGACTTTGGGTGAGTCATTTCACCTCTGCAAATAGGGATAACTATAGTACCTGCTTCATCAGGTTGCAGTGAGGACTAAATGGGATTATACTTGCTAAATGCTTACTTTACACCTATACGTACAGACATAGTAAGAGCTAAGTGATAGTTACTATTATTAGTTTATAATATTATCGAATCATCTGACAAGATCCTAGGGAATGGGGCACAGTCCTGGCTTCATCCTCTCGGTAGAGAACATAAATTATTTAGGTGTTATAAATTTGAGAAGGTATAAATAAATTTCTCAAAATATATTTTATGGCTGTTATCCTATAAGGAGAATTGATGTTATAAAAGTTCCCTCTTTCGGTTTCCCTTTTTCTCTATTTCTGAAGAAATAATGAAACTGAGAAACATTCTCAAAACCCTTGCCCTATAATCTACTTAGAAAATAAGGAGCTATCTTCTTATTCCCCAAAGGAATTGAGGTCTTCCAGAAACGAAAATACTCAGGAGAGCTGGGTAAGGTTACTACTCAGCTTAAGGTCTTGATAGGGACAGCTGCGACTAGCACCCTATGGTGCCATTTTTTCTCTAGGGGCGTGGCTTCCAGCGCCATTCCTGGCCCTTTAGTAGGGTTAGGGTTAGCCAAGGTACTAGCGGGTCAGGGGGCCTGTTTTCCCGTGTATTAAGTGAGGAGGTTGGGCTTTCCTCCTTCATTTCAGCGAAATATCACATACTGCCTGAAGCTAGGCGGTCATCTTCCGCATCCCAGCCTTTCAACTACCTCCGCTTCAAAACGTCAAGCCGGCTCAGAGTGGAGGGCAGGGTGCACTTATGACCCGCACAGCCAGCCCTTCGGCTCCCTGCCCGCAGGGAAGAGGCACATCTCGCGCGAGTCCCTCCACCTCTCGCGACACTTCCTGGCAGTACCTCTGCGGCCGTCCTGGCATCTCCGGTCGTTTCCGCGCAGCAGTCACGGCCACCTCAGCTTTGCACTCCGCAGTCTGGCCCGCTGCTCGCCCGCTGGGAGCGCGGTGGAGCCCAGTGTTGGGCGCGAGCCTGGCGGGGCGCAGGCTCCGCCCTGCTTCGCTCCGCCCCACCTGGGCGCGGGATAAAGGCCGCCACGGGGACATGTCGTGTCCTCCTCAGTGAAGGCAGGAGATCGTGAAAGGTGGCAGAACTGCCAGGTGAGTCCATGACGGAGAGTTGGATCTGCAGAAGGACCAGAGCAGCACTGCGGGATGGAGATGCCAGGGGCGGAGGAGGACGCGATACCTGAGGCAGGGGATGGGCATACTGGGAGGACCATTCCTGGTGAGGTTCCAGGGAAGTGGCCCTTTGTATCGACTGTGCCCCAAATTACCTTGTTTCCATTGGTGGCCCCGTTCTTCTGTGCGGGGGCGGAGACGAGTCTCCGAGCTCAAGGTCCCAGGTCGGGGCTGCAGGAGTCCCAGGGCCATGGGGTAAAAGAGGCCATATCCAGCGGTCCGAGTGCCGAAGGAGTACAAACACAGAGGTCATGTTTTGAAGGGAAGGAGGCTTTTGATGTCACCTGTTACTTTTTACCTGAGCCGTGGATGGTGTCAGTGGGGTACGCGCTTGCGCGCAGGGGCCCGAAGCAAGGGCTGGAGTTTCCAGGATTTGTTACCACAGTCCCTAATTAAGAACATTTCAAGATCAACAAAAAGCAATTGGTTCTTAAATGATTAGTTTTATTTTCAATATTTTAAGATTCCAGTAATCATTTAAGTATGTGATTAACAGGGCCCTGGACCCTAAAACCTGTTACTAATACAGAGTAAATTTTTTGTCTCTGGCACTAGACTCAGATTGGAAATTGGGTTAAAGTATTTTGTTGCAATCAAGTTTTTGGCCATGTGTTTCTTGTGTTTCTGGGTTTGTTTTGCAACTTGTGGTTTTCTGACAGGATTGGGAAATCAGTACAAAGTGGTTGGTCTGACTACAAGACAGATTTTGTTTAAAGCCCTCTTCTCCCCCACCCCCAAATCTAGCTATTAATTTATAAGTTATTTCTATTTTAAATTGTGAAGCTCCCTTTGATTGTTGGAGGGTTTTGTTTGTTTTGCAGAAATGACTCCTAAAATGACCAGTTTGTTTGTGTATGAACAATTATACTGTTAATAGAACGAAAATAACTTTTCTGATAGTTTTCTTGTATCTGTTTTTTAGGGAGAGAAATGTCATCAGTGGAAACACACCAGGAACAGTTGCCTCAGTCAGATCCATCTCCATCGCCAAACTCATGTAGTTCCTTTGAACTAATAGACATGGACGCTGGTGGCTTGTATGAACCAGTTTCTCCTCATTGGTTTTATTGTAAGATAATAGATTCTAAAGAGACATGGATTCCTTTCAATTCTGAGGATTCACAGCAGCTGGAAGAGGCATATGACTCTGGTAGGAGAAAAATGATGACTTAACAATCGACAAAGACTTACTGCCATCTCTCTCAAACTATAATATTAGTCCTTATAGTGAATGCTACTAAAAATACATTTTAGATCTTTTTCTAGTTATCCTCTCTAGCATTTGTATATAGAAGCTCTGCATTACTACCCAATTTATAATATTTAAGAATTTGGTCTCTATTTCAGTGCCTATTATAATTTCTGCATAGTTATCCAATAATATTTCTTATGTTCTAGCTTATATTTCAGTTTTTGTTTATAGTGTGTATGGCGGGTGTCACATTCATATTGCAAAAGAATGAATTCTTTAATTTGTTACTTTTTTTTTCTTTTATTAAACATTAGTCTAGTTATTACTTTATCATCATGATGGTCATGGTCATTAATTCACCTGAAGCAAAAATTCAGAAAAACCATCATATATATATATTTTAAGGGACACTACTGTCTCCTCCAAAAGAGAACAAAGGAGTGTTTGGGTATTATTTTGTGTGTATATGTTTCATTAAAACCAAAAATGTTTTTGATGGTTTGTAAAGTTGTTAGTGAAAAAATAACAATTAAATTCCATTTTGTTTAATGTTTATCCAAGTAGAAACTGTCATGTGTTTTATAACATTATTTAGAATATAACTCAGAACTGTATTTTGGACATTTATTTTGATATAAATACTTTTTTCCCCCTTTCCAATTCTTAATAGGAAAAGATTGTAATGGGAGAGTTGTCCCCACTGATGGGGGCAGGTATGATGTTCATTTGGGGGAGAGGATGCGGTATGCTGTATATTGGGATGAGCTAGCATCAGAAGTGAGACGATGTACCTGGTTTTACAAGGGAGACAAAGATAACAAGTATGTTCCCTACTCCGAGAGCTTCAGCCAAGTATTAGAGGTATTCCTTTGGCCCTTTTTAAGTCATTTTCTTCATTTTTTTCTTATTTAATAATTTTTTCTTCCTCTGGGTCTTAAATTTTTTGAAAATTTCAGGAATAGTTTGGTTCTATCTGCACACAGTTTATTGCCTTTCTTTTGTAAGTTAGTTTCGAGATAAAGTATTTTTTTCAGATTTTAAAATACACTATTGAAATTGTTATGCCTTTAAATGAAAAAGTGTTTTCCTTAATGGTAATTATTATTAATATTTAAACTATGACTACAGGATTGTCTTTTTGCCTTTTAGTTCTCTTGCTCTGAAAATAGTCTGAAATTTGCTTAAATTGCAGTAGGACATTAATATTATTTAAATAAATTTATCAAAATGTGAACAATGATTATTTCTAGTCTAGATGATGGAATTAGGATTGATTTTTATGGTCCTGTACAATTAATATTATATTTTTAAAGAATTTTAAAATAAAATTCTTTCTCTTATCAAATAGGTCAGCTTAGACCTATTTGATAAGAGAAAGAACTATATATGTAATATATTCCTTATTTTGGAAAAAATATATGTATTAATATTATCAAAAGAAATATATCAAAATGTGAAAAATATTTATCTCCAGTGTAGATGACACAAGTAGGAGTGAAGAATGATTTTTGTTTTCTTTGTCCCATACTATTTGTTATAATTTTAAAATAAATTCAGTTAATTGGAGTAGGATATTCTTATTGCAATTGTTTATTTAGCAGTATTCTTGTGAAAAAGTTTAGTTTTAATAGAAAATCTATAAGAGAAATCTAATGAAATGTGTTTTCTCTTAAGGAAACTTACAAGCTTGCTGTAACTCTGGATGAATGGAAAAAGAAACTGGAGTCTCCCAACAGAGAAATTATTATATTACACAATCCAAAGGTAAAGCAAATTAAAAGCCTTTGTCTAATGTTGGGATTAATTGCATCACTAAAGGGAAGTTTATTGGTTTCTTTTTCCTAGGGATTCTACTTAGGATAAGCTTTGGGAATTTTTATATTATATTAGCAGTTATGAAACTTAAAACTTGTAGCCACTACTATTGTTTCCTTCTTTAGGGAATTTTCTTAGGGAAAATTATGCCACTATAGAGTAAGAACATTGCTGATAGATTATGTGGCATATTTTCCATGTGTAGGGTATCTTCTGTTAGCCTGGTGTATGCTTTCTTTTCTTTTCTTTTCTTTTTTCTTTCTTTCTTTTCTTTCTTTCTTTCTTTCTTTCTTTCTTTCTTTCTTTCTTTCTTTCTTTCTTTCTTTCTTTAGTTTTATTGAGGTAATACTGATGAGTTAAATTATAAGATATTTAAATAGTGTATCATTAGCCAAATGTATTTTCATGGTTCTCATTTTAAGCTGTAGGAGTTGCATATCAAAACTCTAGCTGAGATTTGACTACGTATTATGTTTTGAGGGACATATTCCTGCCTCCCAGAGTTTATAAGTAGAGATGTCTTTAATGTAGAATACCTTTATATCTATTCATTGTGAATATTTTATTTTATTTTATTTATTAAACTACTTTGGGACCAGAAAAAATTGAATGGTATGTGCTTAATATAGCTTATAGGATTAAACAATTTTTGACTTTTTTTTCTATTTAAGCTTATGGTGCATTACCAGCCAGTTGCAGGGTCTGATGAATGGGGTTCAACACCCACTGAGCAGGGTCGACCAAGAACAGTAAAAAGAGGGGTTGAGAACATCTCTGTTGACATTCATTGTGGTAATGTTAATCATTAATTTTTTTCTTATCTTCTGATATACTTGTTTATGGTTTAAATTGTGACTTTTTTTCCCATGGATTTGGATTACCTCAAGGCTTAAAAATGATCTTTAATCAATCATACGAGCTTACTCGTAGTTAAAATTAGCATCACTTTATCTACTAAGACTCTTAGGTATACAAACCTCTTTTAAAGTTGCTAAGTATGTATGGTGGGATGAGTAAAATTTGGCAGTACTAATAAGGAATTCACTAACTACAGATGAACTGATTTAGTTCTAATTCTAAGAAGTGTGATTCCACCTGTTTGATTTGAAATTTAGTCCTGATACCTCCTGTTACTGATTTCCAACTAAGAAAAACTATTTTTCAGTATGACCTTGATGGTTATCCATTGGTATCTGGGGTCATTTATGATTACTTTTATAATTAACTGGACTATACAATTCCTTTTATTTTGCAGAGGAGATAGCTTGTCTCTTGGCCAAAGTCTTAGACTTACTATAATTAAAAGATGGACTTAAAATGTCGGGCTTCAAATACATACCAGACATTATTGATACAATTGATAAAAATGGAATATTATATAAAATTATTTTAAGTTAGATGGTCTGAATTCAGTAACTGCACTGTGGTTATATAAGATAATATTCTTAGGAAAAACACATTAAAATATTAAAGGATTAAAGAGAGAGGTATGATGTATGCATTCTGATGTATACAACCTGTTCCCAACTGGTTCAGAAAAATAAACGTATGTGTATACACATATATATAAAAAGAGGGAATAATAAAGTGAATGTGGTAAGTGTTAAAGTGTTGAATCTGTGTAAAAAGTACATGGGCATTTCTTTACTATTCTTTCAAGTTTTCTGTAAGATTGCAGTTATTTCAAACTAAAAAGTTCTAAAAACCTGAAAATTTTTTTCACAGACTTATTAAGATAAATTAGAAACAAAGTACATAAACACTGTATTTTAACTAAGTACATAGTTATATCCAGGATTATTTTGTGTCCTTTAAATTATCTGCTTATATTTTAACTTGCCCATCTTTATACCTATTTATTGTGAATATTTGATTTTAGAATATGTGACTAGTCATATAGAATAATTTTTCTTTTTAATTTCATTTATAGGAGAACCTTTACAAATAGACCACTTGGTTTTTGTAGTCCATGGGATTGGACCAGCTTGTGATCTCCGTTTTCGAAGCATTGTACAGTGTGGTAGGTTTGCAAAGCATGTAAGATTAGATCATTTAAGAGGAATATTAGTCAGTGCTCCTGTGAGCTGAAATAAAGTGTTGTCTTTAGTCTGTTGTCTTAGCTGCATAATAGGATTTGGAGAGCTAAAGACTAGTGGCAAGGTAGTAAAGCTTCCCAGCTTAGACCTAAAGTACTAGTAAATTCCTTAGGCTAATGGTTTATGCTCTTAACTAATAATTCTTGAATGAGCAAGCCCTTAATTCTTATAAAATTCTGTTATGATGTGATGGTCCTATGTCTAAACCATTCCAAATGTAAAGGGACTGTAAAGATGATACAGTTTAAATGTGTAGCAGAAGCTATTGTAATTCATACTGTGATAAATCTCTTGATATTCTAATTTTAGTATTTAGGTCATTAGCATAACTTGATTTTGAAAGGTAGTATCCTCTAAAACAGGGGTGTCAAACTCATTTTCATTGGCGGCCACATCAGCCTCATGGTTGCCTTCAAATGTAGGGCTCCTTGCCCCTAGTTAAGGAGCAGTTACATTTATACAGTCCTAAAATTACGTTCGGCCCTTTGAAGGCAACTGGGAGGCTGATGTGGCCCCTTGTGAAAATGAGTTTCGACACCTCTCTCTAAAACTTAATAGTATCCAAAGTCTAATTGTCCCAATGTGGGAGTCTTATCCTAGTGGCTAATGCTTCTGAGCATAAACCTTAGAAGGTTAAGATTGACATAATACGAATTTCAAACATCAGTGTATTTTTTTTATTCTTAAATATTGGGTAGTGGTTGTTTATAAGAACAACCAATTGACATAGTCATGTGATATTTTTATTTTTTTTTAATTGAAACATTTCCCATGACACATTAGAAGTTTTGAAGTTAGCTTTTTCTTTGATGAAATGTACTGTATTGTAAAAGCAAGTTCTGCATTAAAGCAACAGCTTTTCTTATATTCATTGGTAATTTTTCTGAATAGCACTTTGCTATTTTTTCTATCCTTACCTGAGGACATTTCCACTGCTTTTAGAAAGAGAAGAAGGGAGGTGGGTGGGGGGGGAAGCATCGATTGGTTGTTTTCTCATACATGCCCCAACTGGGGATCAAACCTGCAACCTGGTTACTAGCCCTGACCTGGAATGAAATCTGCGACCTTTTGGTCCACAAGATGATGCTCCTGCCAAATGAACCTCACTGGCCACGGCCCACTTTTTGTTTTGACTCAAGTAAAAACATGTTCTAAGTAAATGTAGATAAAGAATATAATTATGTGATCTGTTGAATCTTAATTTTACAAACTCATTGCTTGACTGTTGCATAAGTTAATTTTCTTTTCCAGTTAATGATTTTCGCAATGTTTCCTTGAACCTGCTACAAACGCATTTTAAGAAAGCCCAAGAAAATCAGCAGATTGGGAGGGTAGAATTTCTTCCAGTCAACTGGCACAGTCCTTTGCATTCTACTGGTGTGGATGTGTGAGTAATTCTGTACACCTTTTTTTTAATAGTTCATTTTTTATTGTATTTTATTCCCCATACTCTCTTCCTCTTCCACCCACCCTCTAACTTCCCCTGCTCACACAGTCACCACACTGTTGTCCCTATTCATGAGTGACCTTTGAGTTGCTAACCATGATCGTGATATGCTCTCTGATCATTGATATGCTTAAGGATATTACTGCTATAATTGATTGCATATTGAAAATTTTGTGCAACAAGAAGTTTTTTTGTACTTCTGTGCCTTTTTTTTAGAGATACATAATTAAATGCTAACTAATCCCTTGGTTTAACTAGTCCAGGTTAGGAGTAAAGAGCTATGTGTATTTTCTTATAGTATGTTTTACTGGCTCATTAATATTATTACAGTTTTTTTTATTTAGCATTAATACCAAACATTCTTTTCTTCCTATAGCATATAAGCATTTCCATCTTCAGATGTCAAAAGCCAACCTACCTTGAGATATACATAGTATTTTCTTGTTTCTTTTATGACCAAATTTAGATAATATTTATCTAAATTTGGGAAAAAAGGAAATCCCCAAGCCTTAAATTATTAGTATTCATAACTTAGTACAATTGTTGGGTTGGTCAAAAAAAGTCTGTTTAGTTTTTTTTCTGTAAAATAAAAGACACATTTTTCATCTTCACTAATAACTTCATTGATTTGGATATTTTGAGTATGTCAGCTATCTCCCACTATTGGCTTATAGTGGGTAGAGGCAGGTAGTGCTGCTAAACACCTTCCAATGCATAAAACAGCCCCACAGCAAAGAATTATTTGACCAAATTGCCTATAGTACCAGGAAACTTCACAAACCACTTTTGACACATTCGATCAGTCACAGCACCTTCTCCATACACTGCACAAATCTTTTTCTGCATTTCAGTTGCATTTTTACCTTTCTTGAAATAATAATTTGCCAAAAATGTTGTATGTATATCTTCTTCCACCTTCAGTATTAAAATGACTGCACAAAAATTCACCAATTTTGATAAGTTTTTTTTAGACGCATGCTGATATGACAGCTGTCAGAATATAGTTTAACAAAATTGTTTCAAATGAAGTTAAAGACAACTAAGCCCTACTAGATAGAGCATCCATATAGAAAAAACTAAATGAACTTTTTTTGGCCAACCCAATACGTAATGGCTTAAGTTACAATTTTATGGTAATCTTAGAGAAGATTGCCTTATATTAAGGATATTTGTACCTTGATTGGTATGGCTTAGTGGGTTGTGTGTCACTCTGCAAAGTGAAAGGTTGCTGATTCAGTTCCTGGTCAGCGCACATGCCTAGGTTGCGGGTTTGGTCCCTGGTTGGGGTGAGTACAAGAGGCAACTGATTGATGTTTCTCTCTCATGTTGGTGTTTCTCTCCCTCTCTTTCTCCCTTCCTTCCTCCCTCCCTTCCCCTCTCTGTAAAAATAAATAAATAAATAAATAATTTTTAAAAAGGATATTCAGCTATGGGCTCTCCAGAAAGTAGGGTGTACACCATATAGTTCTATGATAGAACTAGGAGATACTGCTCTGGGAGATAAAGGAAGTAATCACCGTTATTTCCACGCTGATTCTGTGTCTCTCAGTTCTTAACCCTACAATTTGAGCATATTGCATGTGGCAAATACTCCATTGTGGTGTTGATTTTACTAGGTACGGAGTTGACATCATATTTAAGCTGATTTTCAGAGGTGACTAAGGTCACATAGCCTTCTCTAAACTATAGAAACTGTTGAATCTTTGAAGAATTTCCCTGGGAATTTTGAGAAAATTTTCACTGGAAGTTGATTTAGACAGTGTCAATATGGTTTTCCTTTGCAAGACGTGAGTTCTATTTGCCTTTGGTTTCTTTCAGCTTTAAGAAATTCTGCATTGAGAGAGAGCTGATCCCATTTATCATTTTGCTTGTGACCAACTTTAACATTGAGAATTGTAGGAAAACCCTCTTGTATCTTTTGTCTGTTAAAAAAAGGCTTTTATTACATAGAATTATTTATACAAAAGTAGCATATATAATTAATTTTCATGTACTAATTTTCAGGTATAATTAATTTTTATCATTATCCAGCCCCAACAAGCCTCAACACATGGCCAGTTCTGCCCCATCCCTATCATCATACCCCTGTGTACTGCCTGTCCCTCCACCATATTATTTTGGAGTCAAATTATAGACATCATATCATTTCATCTGTAAATGTTTTAGTTTGTATATCTTAAAGGACTTTTAATAAAATATAATACCATTGTTCACCTAAAAAATTCTTAATATCAGCAAATACACAGTGTTCAAATTTCCAACTGTATAATAAATTCATGATTTATATATACACAAATATACATACATACATTCACAAACACAAATGCACACATATATACAGACATACATATATAGTTTAAACTGGGATCCAAATAAGGTCCATGAATTGCAATTAGTTGATATGTCTTTTAAGTCTCTCTTAATTTCTTGATTACCTTTCCAACTGTTATTTTATTGCAACTTTTGTATTGAAGAAACTGAGTTGTTTGTCTTGTAGAGCATGTACTCTGAATTTTGTTGATCACATCTCTTTGACTTCATTAAATATTTCTCTCTGTCCTCTGTATTTCCTATAAGTTGATAGTTGCCTCTTGTATCTTTAAATATCTAGGTCTAGGCTTGGAGGCTAAGCTATTTAACTTAGAGGAAGCTATGGAATGTATTTTGGTTTTCTGCTTAAAATACCTTTCCTTTTTTTCAGAGATCTGCAGCGAATAACCCTGCCCAGCATTAACCGCCTACGGCACTTCACCAACGATACAATTCTGGATGTCTTCTTCTACAACAGCCCCACTTACTGTCAGACTATTGTGGACACAGTTGCTTCTGAAATGAACCGAATATATACACTTTTTCTGCAGAGGAACCCTGATTTCAAAGGGGGTGTATCCATTGCTGGTCATAGTTTAGGTAACAAATGAATTCTCTGTAACCAGAGAGGACAGTCACATTTTTAGGACACCTGATTTTGAAGAACAATGTCACTTATCAGTATCAGATTCAGAGATCTAGAACTGATCTTTGATGAAGACTTTGGAAAAGGTTGGAAGGGTGGTGGTGGAGTGGAAAGAAAGACTGTCTGCTTTGTAGATTTTGCTCTATGGTTAATTAACTGGGTTATTACTTTTTTGTATAAAAGACAACTATTTAGTGTTAATGTTTAGAAATTGTCCCTTCTTTCTTCTATTTTATTTACAGGTTCGCTTATATTGTTTGATATCCTAACAAATCAGAAAGATTCTTTGGGGAATATTGACAGCGAAAAGGTAATTTAGATGTTCAGATAGGTTCTCTTGTAGTTTTTCTTAGTAAGAGTTTTTAGATTTTAGACTCACTTTTTGTTTTTTGCTTAGTCTCATACTGTAACATTAAGTTTACATTTATTTAAACAGACTTGTAATTAACTCTGTCTTCTTGGATGATAAGAAGCAAGGTACCAGTACGCTTCTACAAATATTTGCCGCATTCTAAAATAACTGTTAGTGTCTTATTTCCCATTATAAATGTGCACTACTGATCTGTTATTAGAATTATAAAATTGTTGAGCTGAAATGGAGTTTGCATATGATGAAATGAACAATGAATTAGATGCATATTGATATAATTTATAGAAATTATTTGAAAGCACTGGGAGGACTTGATGTTTAAGTGTCATAGTAAAAGAGTCCTGTGAACACTTATCTGTTGTGCTGAGTTAGTACTTAGTATATACTGTCTTGTATTTTTTCTCTTTTTATGTAAGTGTCCTATTTCTCCTGTTGGACTGTGAGTTCCTTCAGGGCGGGGCTTTGCCTTAGAATGTTTTATGTCTTAAACACCGTTTCTGTAATAAGAGCTCAGTAAATGTTTTTTGTTAATGATAATGAACAATACTTTGATAATTATTCATTCACTCATTTATTTTAAAACATTAAGCTTCAAATGAAGTTGCAAAAAGTTAGAGATCAGCATCTCTTAATTTGTATTTTTCATAAATCACAATTTATTTAAAGTTAAAATATATCTATATGTGAAAATCTTATGTAGTACATTTCTTTACTGCAAAATTGTATTAATAAAAGGAAAATCTAAATGAATGTAGAGAATATGAGCTTTATAATTTAATTTTTAGGATTCACCAAATATGGATCAAGGAGACATATTGACACTAGAGGAAGATCTGAAGAAACTTCACCTCTCTGAATTCTTTGATATATTTCAGAAGGAGAAAGTAGATAAGGAAGCTCTGGTAAAAAAATCTTTTAAAACTTTGTCATACCATTTTTAGTATTTTATTGCTTATCTTCATCATACTGCTTAGTAAGAACCTGCTCTTCAGAAGCATTTTAGTCATAAATAGTTTCTTATCATTAGTAATGTTCTTTAGCATTATTTATGTGTTTTTTTAATCATATCAAGTGATCTTTGCTTTGTGGAAGTTTAAAGTTCAAGAGGAGTCATTGATAGCAATAGTGCAAAGACTAAAAAACAGCACAACTCATAAAACATGAGAACAGGAAAAAGTGACCAGTAACTATTCCAGCTCTTGTTTTCTGTTACACTTTCAAGAACTCTATTATTGATATTTGCTTGTTTATTTGTTTTTGTTTTTTTGTGTTTTTATTTTGGTTTGTAATAACATTCATTCAGCAGGTATTCAGTAAATGCTTATTATGATCAGGCATACCTTACCAAATACTGAAGATAGAGTGGTGCATGAGACAGATATGGTCCCTAACCTCATGGTGTTTAAAGTTTACTGGTAAAAACACATATAAATAATAAAAAACATAATTAAATCACAGTAGCAATAAGTTCTAAGGAACAGTACACAGTGGCATAAGAATGTATAAGATGAACCAACCTAGTTTGAAGGAAGACTTCCCTAGTCAGGTAAGTAGCACGTCAGCTCAGATCTTGATTGTTAGTCTGTTTTGTGCTGTGTGTTTGCTGTGTGTTCTTACTGCTTATGTCCATGAGCAGGAATGTGATCTTTCTCAGGAATGTGACATCCAAGTGAGCAATTGCTTGGAAATCAAGGAGGGTTTTTCTGTCATTAAGTTAGATACCCACTTCTGTTGACTTTTTTTTCCAGTAATACAATGTTAGCTGTATTACTATAGCATTGATACTGTAATACTGATACTTTTTATTCTTCTTTAGGCTTTTTTATGAATAAAATACTAATTCCTTTTCTAAGTTATTAATGATGTGCCACTAGGGAGCCCTAATAATATAAAGCGAAGAATAACAGAGTACTTAGTTCTTATTCTTTTCAGAGAAGAGGACATGTAATTGATTTTATTTTGCTTAGAAATAAGAAAGTTATTTGATTTTCTATGCCTAGGCTTTATGTACAGACAAAGATCTTCAGGAAATGGGAATTCCCTTAGGACCAAGAAAGAAGATATTAAATTACTTTAGGACCAGAGAAAGTTCAATGGTATGTGCTTAATATAGATTATAGTATTAAACAAGTTTGATATCCTTGTATCCTTTTGCTTTGTGAAGTGTGTAGCCTAGGCAGCTGAGTAATTTTGTTAATTAATTTTGGCTCTATTTTTAGAAATTAAACAAGTTTATTGATACTGTAACAATACTACTAACTTCAGAAGTCTTATCTCCCCTAGAGTCCGATATAATTTCATTTTTATTTTTGTTTATAACTGCTTTATTGAAATATAGTTTATATCGCATACCATACAATTCTCCTTTAAAAGTATACAATTCAGTGGTTTTTCAATATATTCAGAGTGGTATCCCCATTACCACTGTCTAATTCCCTCACTCCCCCCGCCAAAAAAAAAAAACCATACTCCTTAGCAGTCACTCCCCATTCCTCCCTCCTATGAACCACTAATCTACTTTCTGTCTTTATGGTTTTCTTATTCTGGGCATTTCATATAAATGGATTCATACAATATGTGCCCTATTATAACTGGCTTCTTTCTCTTAGCATAACATATTCAAGGTTTATCCCCGTTGTCCAGTGTCACCTCAATAAAATCAATAAAAAAGGGGAAAAATTGAAAAAAGAAAGATTTGTCCATGTTGTAATACTACTAGTACATTCAGTTTGGCCACTGAATTCTTTTCCATATTTTAGTAGTTAATTATTTTTCAACTTTTTTAGCAGGTTGCTCAGTTCTTATTTAGGGTCCAGTATTTGCATCATTTTGTGTGCTCATAGAGACATTCTTTTTGCTTTAATTTGAAAGGCATAGCACTTTATTGAACTTCTTAGCAATCCTCAGTGTTCTTTTACACAGTGCTGTGCTATTGTTTTCTTTCATGATGGTTGCCTAAGGTTTCAGTTGTGCCCAAATGACTGTGTACAACTTCATTTTAGAGCGTGTAGGGATGTTAATTCATAATTTAAGGCAATTTTGTTTTTATAAACCATATTTTGTTTTCATCAGCTTTATCTTGTTTTCTGGGAGGCTTCCTGGAATTATTGATTGTCATTCTAGAACTTTCCCATGCAGCTTTTGAAACCAGTAGAAAACTGTATGAAATCCTTTGGATATTTTTACTACATAGCGGCTCCATAAACTATTTTTTATTCATTAGGGTACTACTAGACCAACTCTGCAGTCAGCTTCAGGGGTGAATATGTCCAATATCTCTAAAGAATCGGAGTTCTGCAGTAGTGCTAATGGTCCTGGGAATGACTATCTGGATGTTGGCATCGGGCAGGTAACAATACTAATTCCCTTTGTTTGTTTTATTGCCTGCCATTCCTATGGTAAGAACAGATATAATTCTTGTCATTGAGAGATGCTTTTATTTTTCTCCTTCCAGGTGTCTGTAAAATACCCCCGGCTCATCTATAAACCAGAAATATTCTTTGCTTTTGGATCTCCCATTGGAATGTTCCTTACTGTTCGAGGACTAAAAAGAATTGATCCCAACTACAAATTTCCAACATGCAAAGGTTTCTTCAATATTTATCACCCTGTAAGCATTGGATAGCTCTTGTGGTTTTACCTGAATATTGGAGTTTATTGGTAAAGGGGATATGATTTTCTGTTGTGTTGATTTACGTTTCATATACTATTTTGTAGTAATGAGGTAACTTATAAATAGTATGAACCTGGAAGTGATGTGGCAGAATTACTGTACATTTTTAAAAAATGAGCTCATAATCATTCTTGCCTGATACACATTAACACTTCCTCAGACTATCTTATCTTTGTTCAGCAGATGTACAGGTAGCTATTGTTTTTCCTATGTAGTTTGATCCTGTGGCTTATAGAATTGAACCAATGGTGGTCCCAGGAGTGGAATTTGAACCAATGTTGATCCCACATCATAAAGGCAGGAAACGGATGCACTTAGGTAAGACTGAGTACAGAACTTGATAATTGCAGACCTTAATCACTTTGGTTAGTTGTGTTGGACCCTAAACCCATTGTAGTCCATGTAATATTCTTTATTCATATGTGTTTCAGAACTGAGAGAGGGCTTGACCAGGATGAGCATGGACCTTAAGAACAACTTGCTAGGTTCACTGCGGATGGCCTGGAAGTCTTTCACCAGAGCTCCATACCCTGCCTTACAAGCTTCAGAAACTGTGGAAGAAACTGAAACAGAACCTGAGTCAAGTTCAGAGAAGCCTAGCGGTTGGTGATACTGTACACACTGATTTCCTACATCAGGCCAGATAAGAGGGACTCCATGATGCATAGTTCTTATTCTCTGAGGGACTTCTTACTTTGCCCTTTATATTGTAAGGGACCCATACTATGAGTCCTAATGGCCTTCAGCTCTGCTAGCCTTTCCTGTCATCTAATAGGCACAAATTATGGAAGAACATTATTTGTGAGGAAAAATGTCAAGAGAACCTGGGCATTTGATAATGAGGCTTTAAAACATCTTCTACTTGGTAACTATGGGGGTGGTGTTAAGAGTCTACTCTCTGAGGCAGCTTGCTTTTACTGGGGAATGTCTGTGTCTTCATGGATCAGTTTTATTTTCCTGGCCGGGGACTAGCAGGATACTGTCCTCTTAATTTCAGTTAACACTGCATTCTAGTTTTCAATTATCTAGCAAGGGTGTCCAACCCATGGCCCAGGATGGCTATAGATGTGGCCCAACACAAAATCATAAATTTATTTAAAACCTTTTTTTTTGCTCATCATTTTTTGTTAGTGTTTGTACATTTAATGTGCGGCCCCAGATAACTCTTCTTCCAGTGTGGTCCAGAGATGCCAAAAGGTTGGACACCCCTGGGACTTATAGTAAACTTGGAGTCTGTAGGGAGCTCATAATCATTGACAACTTTGATTACAATGACAACCTTGGAGGACTTGGCAGCTTTTAGATTCTTAGTATGATTCGTCTATCCAGATAACGCAGAAGAGACCTCTGCAGCAGTTAAAGAAGAAGCGCCCCCCATCAGTGTGGGAATGCTTAATGGAGGTCAGCGCATTGACTACGTGCTACAGGAGAAGCCCATTGAGAGTTTCAATGAGTATTTATTTGCTTTACAGAGCCATCTATGCTACTGGTGAGTGTTGTTTTTTTGTTCCTCTTGTTTTTGGTTTTTTGGTCTAATTGCTTCACAGTGTCCAGGGAACCACTGATCTGCCTCTGTCACTACAGATTAGTTTGCACATGACTAGTATGTACTGTATTTTTCGGACTATAAGATGCACCTGCCCCCCAATTTAGGAGGAATAATGGTTTTAATGCTGTTGTTGAGTTCTGTTTACATTTATATTGGTGAAATATTATGTTATTTATGTTATTAAATATTTTACCACATTTTTTGCTTCAAAAATTTTTTCCCTATTTTCCTCTAAAACCTAGGTGCATCTTATGGTCTGAAAAATATGGTAAATTGAATCATACTACAATGTACTCTTTTTTTGGTATGGCTTCTTTCATTCATCCATGTCATGTGTATCAGTAGGTCTCTCCTTTTTATTGCTGAGTAGTAGTCCACTGTATGAATGTACCACAATTTGGTTAGCCAGTCTCCTCCTGATGGACATTTAGGTTGTTTCCAGTTTTTGGCTATTATAAAACTGCTGTGTACAAGACTTTGTATGAACATATACTGTAATTTTTCTAGGGTAAATATCTAGGTGTAGAATTGACGGGTAAAGTGATTTTTTTTAAGAAATTGCCAAGCTGTTTTTCTGCCAGCATTTTCTATTCCCATCAGCAGTATTTGAGAGTTCCAGTTGCTTGATATTCATGACAACACATGGTACCTCATTATGGCTTTAATTTGCATTTTTCTAATGAATAACAATACTGAGCATATTTTCATGTGTTTGCCATCCATATATCTTTGGTGAATTATCTGTTCAAATCTTTTCCCCATTAAAAAAATAGAATTATTTTAGTAAGTTGCAAGAATTCTTTCTATATTCTAGTTACAGGTATGTTTTTCCTCAGGATGTAGTTTTTCATTTTGTTTTGAAGAGAAGTTTTTGATTTTTTTTAAAAAAAGATTATATTTATTTATTTTTAGAGAGAGAAGGGAGGGTGAAAGAGAGGGAAACATCAATGTGTGGTTGCCTCTTGTGCTCCCCTAGCCCACAACCCAGGCATGTGCGCTGAGAATCAAAACCTGCGACCCTTTGGTTCGCAAGCCAGCACTCAGTCCACTGAGCCACACCAGCCAGGACAAGTTTTTGATTTTGATGAAATCTAATTTTTGATGTTTGTGCTTTTTTGACATATTTAAGAAATCATAGCCAAATCTAGTTATTAAGTTTTCTCCTGTGTTCTATAAGTTATATTGTTTTAGCTTATATAGTTAGATCTATGATCCATTTTGATTGAGTTAATTTTTAATAAATTTTAATAGGAAATAAGGATTAGGTTTCATTGTTTTGCATATGGCCGTCCAATTATTTTAGCAACATTTGTTGAAAAGTTTTTTGAGTTGGAGAAACCCCTGAATTGCCTTGGCTCTCTTTTGTTCCATTGATCTATTTGTCTGTCTGGGGTTTTTTTTAGATTTTTAAATTTACATTATTGTTTTTTAGATAGAGGGGAAGGGAGGAAGAAAGGGAGAGAATCATCAATATGTGGTTGTCTCTCATGCGCCACCCATTTGGGACCTGGCCTGCAACCCAGGCATATGTCCTGACTGGGAATTGAACTGGCAACCCTTTGGTTCACAGGCCAGCGCTCAATCCACTGAGCCACACCAGCCAGGACTATTTGTCTATATTTATGCCACTAAAACACTGTCGTGATTACTGTAGATTTATAAGTCTTAAAATCAGGTATTGTGAGTCCTTCAACTTTATTATTCAAAGTTATTTTTAGCTGTTGTATGTCTTTTGCATTTCCATAGAAGTATGTTTTAAAATGAGCTTGTTTATTTTAATCACAAAGCTTTCTGGGATTTTGTGATTATATTTTACCTATACATCAATTTGGGGAGAATTGACATCTTAATAATACTGAGTCTTCTGATGAAAAAACATGATATCTCTCAGTGTACTTTGTTCTTTACTTTCAGCAATGTTTTGTAGTTTTCAATGTCTGTTTTGTGTATGCTCTAGCTTTAAATTTCATTCCTCCTATGTTCCTGTTTCTCTTTAGATTGAATAAATCTAAAAAAGAATTACATTCTTCCTCTTATGAGTAAGGCTGAAACATTTTAACATATACTTAAGGACCATTT
The DNA here is from genome assembly GCA_004027475.1 of Anoura caudifer. Classification (NCBI taxonomy): domain Eukaryota; kingdom Metazoa; phylum Chordata; class Mammalia; order Chiroptera; family Phyllostomidae; genus Anoura; species Anoura caudifer. The sequence continues at coordinate 48,322 of PVKU01008167.1, forward strand.
TTATTTCCTTCTCTGGGAGCTATCTATACCTTTTGTTTTATATTGAAATGTTGGATTTTTAATTGATTAGTCTGCAATACGAGTTTCAGATTTTTTTTAAAGGACTTTATTTATTTAATTTTAGAAAGAGGGGAAAGGAGGGAGAAAGAGAGGGAGAGAAACATCAGTGTGTGCCTCTCACATGTCCCCACACTACGGACCCAGAGCACAACCCAGGCATGTGCCCTGATTGGGAACTGAATCAGCGACCCTTTGGTTCTTAGGCCAGCACCCAATTCTCTGAGTCATACCAGCCCAGGGCTGCAACACAAGTTTCAAATACCTTTTCCCCAGTTTGTCTTTGACATTGCATACACTGGGTTTGCTATTTAGAAATTTTTCATTTTGATATAGTCAATTTGCTTTTTTCTTTTTGACTCCTGGAGTTTGTGTTATACTTAGAGCTTCCTTACTTTCCAAAGAATTCCTTACCATAGTTTATCCTGATATTTTATGATTTAATTTTTACATGTAAATCTTTACTTTAGTTAAAATTTACCCTAATAAGGTATGAGTTGATCCAAGTCATTTTCCAGATGGGTATCCAGTAGATGCAACAGTTAATACATTTGAGATTCTTCTAACTTTATTATATTAAATTTGTAAATGTTTTTAGGACTATCTCTGAACTTTCTATTCTTTTTTGTTGATTTTTTTTTTTTGTATGCATCAGGATCACACCATTTTAACATCACATCATTTAAAGTGCCCCTTGTTGGCATGAGTTTCTTAAGTTCTGTGTATGGAGTTTGTGGGAGAGAGAAAAAGTTTGTGAATCGAATGAAATCTGTTTATAATTTTGGGTTTTATATGTATATGTGGTCTTTTCTGGGGAGAAATCCATAGATTTCATTGGATTCTCAAGTAGGCTCATGACTCAAAAAAAGTTGAACCACAGATCTAGAGCAGTTTTCAAGCCTTTTCATCTCACATATAGTAGTTACTAAAATTCTGCAGCACACACACAAATATATTTTTTCCGTTTGACAAAAAAAAGTATAATTTTGATTGATTCACACAAAAAAAGAGTTTTTAAAAAATCAGGTGCCTATACTTGTATATAAGGATTTCTGGTACCAAGAATTAACCAGTCATATGCAATCTTATTATGCAAAGTGACCAGTAATATCACCTTTATTATGATACATATATTTATGATTAAAGACAGGACATTGGGCCATGACCAGGTTAGTCATAGCGTCATCCTGACATGCCAAGGCTGCAGGTTTAATTTCAGTCTAGGCACATACAGGAATCAGCCAATAAATGCATAAATAAATGGAATAACAAACTGATGTTTCTGTCTCTCTCTCCCCCTTCCCTGCTCTCCCCCTCTCCCACCCACTCCCATCCTCTCTCCCTCACTATCTTAAAAAAAAAAGACACCAATATATAAATACTTAAAAAAAAAGAAAAAGGGCATTCATACCCTACAGCTATTGTTTTCATGGCTGTTATCATTTTTTAATTTGACAATCTAAGGGGAAAGAGGTCAGTGTCCCTGACTAAATAGTCAGGTATTATCTGTTTTAAAAGTTCTTCTAGCACACCAATTGAAAATCATTCATCTAGAAAAGTGTTAGAGCCACATATCCTGAAGGCAAATAAATCTTCATGAATGTTACTTTTTATAATCAGATTTCTTTATGAACTGGATATAAGTAATTGCTTTTATACATACAGAATATCTAGAAGATGCATGAGAAATTGAGAGCATTGCTTGTCAGAAGTTGGGAACTAGCGGTTAAGAAACAGAGGTGGTGGACTTCTGACCAAGATGGAGGCATAGGTAGATACACTTTGCCTCCTCACACAACCAAAAGAAGGACAACAACAAATTTAAAAACAAAAAATAACCAGAACTTTCAGAAAATTGAACTGTGTGGAAGTCCAACAGCCAAGGAGTTAAAGAAGAAACATTCATGAAGACCATTAAGAGGAGCGGAGACAGGCAGCTGGGGAGGAGAGGACTTGCAGGAAGGTGGCAGCTGGTGGACTGGGTGGGTGAGGCAGCAGCTGGCAGAGTGGGCTGTCCCACATTTGTATGTGGATAACCAGGAGGAACAACTGGGGAGTGAGACAGACCATGCAACCCAGGGTTCCAGCGCAGGGAAATAAAGCCTCAAACTCTCTGAAAAAAACTTGTGGGGGTTGAGGCGGCAGGAGAAACTCCCAGCCTCACAAGAGAGTTCGTTGGAGAGACCCACAGGGTACTAGGACATACACACCCACCCATGTGGGAATCAGCACCAGAAGGGCCCAGTTTGCTTTTGATAGTGGAGGAAGTGAATGAAAGCCCGCCGAGAGCTGAGCAAGTGGCATTGCTCCCTCTCCACCCCTCCCCCACATACAGAACCACAACACAGAGATGTGGGTTGCCCTGCTCTGGCAAATACCTAAGGCTCTGCCTTTACTAGGTAACAGGTGTGCCAAGACAAAGAAAAAATATGGCCCAAATGAAAGAACAGATCAAAGCACCAGAAAAAATATAAGCGATGAAGAGATAACCAACCTATCAGATGCAGAGTTCAAAACACTGGTAATCAGGATGCTCACAGAAATGGTTGAGTATGGTCACACAATAGAGGAAGAAGTGAAGGCTATGAAAATGAGGAAAATTTTCTTGAAAATGTACCGGGAACCAACCAACATTGAAGGGAAGGAAACCGGGACTCAGATCAACAATTTGGAACAAAAGGAAGAAATAAATATTCAATCAGTAACAGAATGAAGAAACGAATTCAATAAAATGAGGAGAGGCTTAGAAACCTCTGAAACAACTTTAAATGTTCCAACACCTGAGTCATAGGGGTGCCAGAAGGAGAAGAGGAAGACCAAGAAATTGAAAACTTACTTGAAAACATAATGAAGGAAAACTTCCTTAATCTGGCAAAGGAAATAGAGTTCCATGAAGTCCAGGAAGCTGAGAGAGTTCCAAAGAAGTTGGGCCCAAGGAAGCACACACCAAGGCACATCATAATTACATTATCCAAGATTAAAGATAAGGAGAGAATCTTAAAAGCAGCAAGAGAAAAGGAAAGTTACCTACAAAGGAGTTCCCAAAAGCCTATCGGCTTTCTCAAAAGAAACCTTACAGGCAAGAAGGAGCTGGAAAGAAGTATTCCAAGTCATGAAAGTCAAGGACCTACACCCAATATCATTCTGTCCAGCAAAGCTATCATTTAGAATGGAAGGGAAGATAAAGTGTTTCCCAGATAAGGTCAAGTTAAAGGACTTCATCATCACCAAGCCCTTATATAAAATGTTAAAGAGACTTATCTAAGAAAAAGAAGATAAAAAATATGAACAGTCAAATGATGACAAACTCGCAACTGAACCTAAAAAACAACAAAAACTAAGCAAACAATTAGAACAGGAATAAAATCACAGAAATGGAGATTACATGGAGTGTTACCAGTGGGGAGGGGAAGGTAGGAAAATGAGGGAAAAGGTACAGGGAATAAGAAGCATAAATGGTAGGCACAAAATAGACAGGGGGAAGTTAAGAATAATATAGGAAATGGAGAAGCCAAAGAACTGTATGACCCATGGACATGAACTACATGTGGGGGAATGCTGGTAGGAGGGGGTGTGCAGGGTGGAGCAGAATAGGGGAGTAAAGAATGGGACAACTGTAATAGTATAATCAATACAATATATTTTAAAAAAACAGGTAGAGGAGACTTCATTATTATACCCTTATATATCTTGAATTTTGAACCATGTGATTGTATTATCTTTTCGAGAAAGGAACATTTAAAAAATTAAGGTGAGCAACTATATGGCTCTTTCATATTGTCCCAAAAATGTGTTCTATGGAAAGGGAACAGTTCTTGGTCATTTACTGCTAGCTTTTTTGTATTAGTGGATATAATACACTAATCAAAATGCCATAGCACCTTTCCCCCATGAATTTTAACCAGCGTCCCTGTAAAAATGAACAATAACCTAGATACAACAATAACCTGTTGTATCTTCCAAACAGCTGCGAATTATATCACCTTTGAGTATGATTTTTTGCAATAGTAAAAAAATTAATTTGTGCCCTGGCTGATGTGGCTTAGTGGATTGAGAATCATCCTGCGAATCAAAAGGTTTCTGGTTCAATTCCCAGTGAGGGCACATGCCTGGGTTGTGGGCCTGGTCCCCAGCTTGGGGCACGTGAGAGGCAACCGACTGATCTAACACTCATGCATTTATGTTTCTCTCCCTCTCTTCCCCTCCCTTTAAAAGTAAATAAATAAAATCTTTTTTAAAAAAGTTAAAAGGTGGTTGTGTAGATTAAATAATATATGTAAAGCATCTCATACAAATGTTAATTTCTTCTTTTTACAACATAATTTTTTCTCTTTATAGGGAGTCTGAAGATACAGTATTGCTGGTCCTCAAGGAAATCTACCAAACCCAGGGTGTCTTCCTTGATCAGCCTTTACAGTAGAACTGAATCTTCTATGGTTGTTTATTGTAAGTTTTTAAATGCCATGTACATAACATGTTATAAAGAACTATGGAGTCTTGGGCTCTTCATAAATATTCTTTTCTGTTGCCTGTCACCCAAATCTAGGTTATTGTTCATTTTTACAGGGATGCTGGTTAAAATTCATGGGGGAAAGGTGCTATGGCATTTTGATTAGTGTGAGAAGTGTGTGTGCACGCGTGCATGTACTTTGCTAGTGATTTGGTCCAATAACATTTGTCATTTTTAGGATCCAAATGCAGAATCTTAATACTTCTGATCATCTAAGAGTTATCATGGCAACAGTTACAATTTTAATTACAAACCACCCATCCTGAGATTTAAATTACTCAGCCTTTTAAGATATGTAACAGAAAGGTCGCGTATTAGATTCTGGCATTCTCCCTGTGTGCCTTCCAGCTGTGACTACACGGTGACCTCTTCTTCCCTCTTTCCCCTAGATGGACCTTGTGGGATCCTTTTCCAGAAAACCCACCTGTTTGCTCCTGCAGTTTTTCTCTCCTCAGCTGCATCATTTCTTGCATGTTGCCTGCCACCTACTCACCATTTGGGGCTTTGTAAGATAATCTTCCATTTTGGAAGTGAATGGAAAAACAAAAGGAAAACACCCTATTACTTTTTAACCACTGGCTTCATATATATACTTGCCATTCTTTCTTCATAGCTGGGGGTGGTTTGCATCCTTAATTCATTGATGATAGTATACAGGTGCCACACTTTATTGCTTATTATGTCAGATGGTATTGCCTGTTTTGAGTTTGATTTGGGTTGGCAGAAATTTTTCTAGGAAATATTCTAGTATGGAAGCAGACTATTAGAAGCAGGCACTTGGGGTACACGCATCTCTCATTAGTGTTCTCTGCATTTGAAAACTAAGTCTAAGTGGACATGGAAAAGGCTGTTGAGCAGTCATTCCTTTGAGCCATCTTTTTTACAACTCCTGTATGAAGAAAGACTAAAATGTAGCTTTAAAAAGTATTGTTTACTCTCTCTCCAGCTGACTGATAGGTTTATGGCTAAGAGTCACTGATGCTATGCTGTTCGTTGTTTTTACAGGTGTTTGAGCGTATCTGAGAGTATAAAGTGGACTAACTAGTTCATATTAGGTGCATCTTTATAAAGCAAAGATGTTATATATCTAGAAGAAGTCTGACTTACTTGATAGTAGCTAATGTTCTTGAGGGTACAGCTTTTATAAAAGCTGACAAACCTGAAATTATGCAGCCTTGAATAAATAAAATCTCTTAGTGTGGTGCATTTATGGTGGAATAGAATTGTGTAAGTCACCTACTGTATCAACTTGGGTGAAGGTAGTATTGTGTCCTCTTTAAAAACACTTTGTAAACATCATTACCTTCTTAGGTACCCATAAATCAGCATGCTTATTTAAAATGCTCATGGCACAGGAGTGTTGGTTGAGCAGGTAGGTTTGGCTAGGGGGAAAAGTTTCTTATTCTAAAAGAAAAACATGCCTATGTATGCCAACGAACAGCTACTGCAGAGTCAGTGTCAGAACTTGCAAAGTGAGATGTGCCTTGAAGAAGATGGGTGAATGTAGACTAATTTTTTCCAAGGCATCTGCTCACCACTGTTCCATATTTTCTTTCTCATTGGTCCGAGTTTGTCATTGTCTTTGCAGTTTTCTTTGTGATATACTCCCCTCAGATTTCCACAGGCCACTGAATAGGCAGGCAAGCTGTGTTTTTCTTTCTTTCTTTTTTTTTAATGTACCATGGTATCAAAAGCACTGGCATTAACATTCACTTAAGCCATCCCTTCAGTAGCACTGGACTTTATCTCTTTCTGGAGAGAAAAGGTAGGGGAAGGTTAATTAATATCAGCCTAGAGATGGTAGAGGTAAGGTTGGGGTACAGGTTAGAGCCTTGCCTTTCTTTTCCCATCTATTTATAGACTGATGTTGACTAAGTTACTAACTAGTTTCAGATAAATTGAATACTTTATTTTCTTTATATGGAAATTCTGATTTTGAAGGGTTATTGAGAATTAAGTAGCATTCAGTATGTATTACAGGGAAAGCTTTATGCTCCAGCAGAATTGGTACTATTTAGGAGTAAACCAAAGGACAAGCAAAATTGAGCTCTTACAACCAAAGATGAACAACATAACTCTGGATAGCTAGATATAGCAATTCTTGTACTAAGAAATGTTTCTTTCTTGGTGGTGAGGGGCAGGCAACTGTAAAAGAGCTTTATATCTTGTCTATCCACTTGTGGTATTTTAGTTGTATATTACACAGGGTAATAAGCTTGATTATTTTTTCCTCTGGAAACTGAAATATTTATTTGTGAATTGTACAGCTTTATAAAGAAAAGTAACAAAGGCAAATGACTTAGAGCCAGAAAGTGTTAAGTACCCTAGGATCTACCAATACCAACATCTGCTGAATAAGGCAAGCTGAAGTGAGTGGTAAAATTGTCTCTCAGTTTCCCTTTGCTTCCTTAGTAGCTGAATTGATATGTTATTCTAATGTACAAAGTTATGTTGAGTCAGTAAACATTAATTGTTTCAAAGGACTACATATCATGAAAGCAGTCATTTCTGTCCTGGTTGTAACTAAGCAAAGTCACCATATTTACATTTTAATTTAACTTGCATCTTAGGGGACATATTTCATTAAAAATAAAAAGCAACTCTCTATTCTAAAAGTTAAGAAACATCTAGAAGAAAATACAAATAAGCATTCTAATCTTGATACAATGTAATAAGGCAATGGATGCCTTTCTGGCTGGGAATAACAAAACACTTAAAAGTGATAACCAAATGGATATCAAACGTCAGCTAATGTAGCAAGTTTCACTCAATTTGGAGAATTTCTGGGTTGGTGAATGGGTGGAAGTACAGGGAGAGGGCCCAGAAACTCCATACTCTTTTCCCATACCTTGTCTTGTGCATCTGTCTCATTTGGCTGGCTGTTCCTGCATTCAACTGTCGACATAAAAGCATCCGAACCTGCCCCTCTTATTCCTTGCACCTCCACTCCCTTAATCATGAAGCTCCATGGATGTTTAGGTTCTAAGGTCTAGCAGCAAACAAGCCTCAGGCCTCAATGACATGACCATTTTTCCTTTTTATATGTATTCTCAGTTTGCACCAATCTCCAGAAAGATCAGATTTGCTTATTTCTTGTTCAACTAACAGCTAGATGAGGACATTTCATCGGGTGATGTTTTGGATTTTGGGGGCCCTGGTATGCTGGCACATAAGAGGATTCTGATTCCTCAACCTGGAAGCTCCAATAAGCTTGATTTAAATCCTTCACTTAGTTGTATATATTTTTAAATCATTTTTTTATTTTTCAATTACAGTTGAAATGCAATATTACATTACTTTCAGGTATACAGTCCAGTGATTAGACACTGTATAACTAAATGATCATCCCAATAAATCTCATATCCCTCTGACACCATACATGGTTATTAGAATAGTATTGACTATTCCCTATGCTGTACTTTACATCCATCCCCATGACTATTCTGTAGCAACCAACTTGTACTTCTTAACCCTTCAACCTTTTTCACCCAGCCCCTAACCCCCTTCCTATTTGGCAACCATCAAAATAATCTCTGTATTTATGAGTCTGTGTCTGTTTTGCATGTTCATTTAGTTTTTAGATTCAATTGATGATAGATACGTATTTATTGCCATTTCATTGTTCATTTCTTGTTTTTATCTTCTTAAGACCCTTTAACATTTCATATGATACTAGTTTGGTAATGATGAACTCCTTTAGCTTTTTCTTGTCTGGGAAGCTGTTTGTCTGTATATTGTAAATGATTGCTTTGCTGGGTGGATTGATCTTGGCTGTAGGTCCTTGCTTTTTATCATTTTGAATATTTCTTGCCAATCCCTTCCAGCCTAAAGTTTCTTTTGAGAAATCAGTTGAGAGTCTTATGGGGGCTCCCCTGTAGTTAACTGCTTTTCTCTTGCTGGGTTTAAAATTCTCTGTCTTTAATCTTTTGCATTTTGGTTATGATGTGTCTTGGTGTGGGCCTCTCTGGGTTCATCTTGTTTGGGACTCTGTGCTTCCTGGACTTGTATGTTTATTTCCTTCACCAGGTTAGGGAAGTTTTCATCATTTTTTCAAATAGATTTTCAATTTCTTGCTCTCTTCTCCTTCTCGCACCCTCGTGATGCGAATATTGGTATGCTTGAAGTTGTCGTAGAGGCTCTATACACTATCCTCATTTTTTAAAATTTTTTGTTTTTGCTGTTTTGATTGGGTGTTTTTTGCTTCCTTATATTCCATATTGCTGATTTGGTTTTCAGCTTCATCTACTCTACTGTCGATTCCCTGTAAATTATTTTTTTTTTAATTTCTTCTTCTTGTTAAGATTTTATTTTTAGAGCGGGAGAGGGAGAAAGAAAGGGAGAGAAACATAAATGTGTGGTTACCTCTTGTGCACCCCCCACTGGGGACCTGGCCTGCAACCCAGGCGCATGTGTCCTGACTGGGAATTGAACTGTGACCCTTTGGTTCGCAGGCCGGTGTGCAATCCATTTGAGCTACACCAGCCAGGGCTAAATTATTCTTTAATTTAGTGTATCCTTCATTTCTGACTAGTTCTTTTTTATGGTATCTACTTTATTTTTCCGACTATAAGATGTACGCCCACTTGGGAGGAAAAGGGGGTGCGCCTTATAGTCTGAATGCCATGTACCTGGCTTGCTGTGGCAGGGGTGGATGGGGGGTGGCGGCAGTCGTGGAGCAGGGTCACAGGAGGCCGCCACTGCATTTTCCTCCCAAATGGGGAGGTGGTGCATCTTATAGTTTGAAAAATAGGGTATGTCCTTTTTTATGCTGTTGAAGGCCCACGAGCACAGCCTCCTGGTTCACCTGAGCTGAGCACTCCAGGTGCTCTCCTCTGCGTGGGCTGTGTTTACCCTCTTGTAGTTGAGCCTTGATTTCTGTTGGCATGTCAATGGGGGGATTTTAGTTGTATATTATTTGCACTATTTTATTCACATCATGTGCAATCAATCTCTTGACCAATCCTATTTTTAAACTTGGGTAGAGTGTCATTTTATACATATTCCAAACTCCAGAACTGGTATTGCCTATCTTAGCAAAAGAGATTGTTTGCATGGAAAGATTAATAGCACTGAATTGCTTTCTAATATTTTGCACTTTTTGAAATGTCTGTTTTTTACATGATTATATTTAAAATTCTAGTAAATACTGAAATAAAACCATATTGACCCTCTGCCTACCGTTACCTGGTTCATCCATCATAAAGTAAAGAATATCAGTACAATAACCATTTTCTCTTCCCTTATGGATTACTAAATAAATTTAAAAAATAAAAGTTGCAGGCAAAGAACTAACATTTAAGTCTTACGTATTTAAAAAAGCACATTCACCATTTTATTTGAATATCACATTTACTGGAGAAAAGAGATATACTGCAAATGTTATAGGAAGAAATATATAAGACAAGGTCATATTTAACATACAATCTCAATAAAGAGAAAGGTAGTTGCAGACACTATAGCATCAATTCTGATGGTATCCTGTCATTGTTCCTTATAGCTCATTGTGGGGGGGGGGGACAGAAAAAGATTTATTTGTCTTCCACATAATGATGCCTGTAATTTTTCTTTCCTGCCTTAGCCAGTTGGCAAAGTTGATGCATTTGGGCAGATCTTCAGTCATGAAGGGAGGGAAAGAAACTCCTGAGCTCAGTTAGGGACAAATGAGGTAGTAACAGTCATCGGTTGTTAGCACTGAAACCATACTTCTAACCATTTTCTCTTTTACTTAGTAATTTGACAGATTACTTATGCCCACAGTATTATCTGGGGGGACTTGGACAAGATATGCATAACAATGGTAAACAAGCCAGAAACAGACACTTTCCTCTTTAAGGCTTTATAGAATTGTCACCAGAAAAAGTAAACCAAATCAAAATAACTTAGTCAGTCATGCCCCTAAATTTTAAGGTTTTGAGGTATGGAAAATGAAGTTTTGATAATTAACTCAGCTCCTAGGATAAAGTGGGACTATGTAAAGGCTTCTTTGTGGCAAGATCCTTCCAAGAATGGCATTTAAATTAAATCCAAAAGCACTGTAGATGGTGGGATACCAATCTGATGGACCAGATTCATAAGCTGTTGGAGGACTATTGAAAGATCTCTTTATCAGAATGTGTGGCAAACCACAGTAAAAAAGATCTTCGACTTCTCATGCTAAAATTCATGTGACCAGGGGCAAAACTGCACAATCATTTGGAAGCAAAAATGAAGTGCTGATGCCCTCACTGGACCTCTTAAGAGGTCAAAAGGGAAGACATTCTTATCTTACCATGGTCCAGATAGGAGGGTCTGATTCACCTACTATTTCCCATAGAGGTAGCTCCAATTTCTAAACATCAAAATGATGAGGATCACTAGACATCTTTTGTGCATTGGGAAGTACAACTCTGTTGTGAAGTGGTTTATGGCATTCTGGATCAGTCAGAGGAGGGTAATACTGCCTGTAGCAGACGTAGGCAAACGTCAGGCCAATCATGGATCCAACTAGTACATCTAGAAGAGAGAGGAGATAAAGTCGTCTCTTAATCATATTAGACTCTTAAATCATGTTAGCTCAGTGTGGAGAGAACTTGGCCCTCCAGGTTATTCTGATTGTTTGGCCTGCAAAAACCCAAGTTTGGGGCTTTCTCAGTTTGATCATATAGTTTACACTGGGTTATCTGTATTAGACTGTTCTCTAAACACCAAATCAAAACACATCTTAAGTAAATATAAGAAATCTTTTTCCAAGTACACTAGATTGAAATTTTTTTAATTCAGAAAAATAACAGGTTCATTTCGTGCTATTAACAATTTTCATGGTTTTTCACCATTAGATTTCTAGAGAAGGAATAAGCATTTTAGGGGTTCCTCTCTTTACAAAAAATGTTTATTCTTTAAAATAGGTTGCCTAATGCTCTCTGGGCAAAATTGTCAGTTTTTTTGTGAAGATACTCTAATTTGGATGTTTTACTGTATCATTCAACTTAAATTTCTTTGGTTTACTTAGAATTTAATTACAATTTTATATTTTCTTGAATTTTAATTTCATTTCTGAACAAAATCTCACATCATGAACCGATTTTTATTTTAAGACAGTAAGCAAGCAGAGCTTTGAGGTTTGTTGTAAAAACTTTCTTATAGTTTATTCTGAATTATGATGCTTCAAAATAATGGGAAAATCTAGGGCAATTCCTCCTTGGTAATCTCTTTAAAAGTAACAGTACACTTTCTCATCTTCCAAATACTTATAAATGCATACTCTTAGTACAGAACCCAGACAATCCCATACTCATTTCTTTCTTTATTCAACAGATACTTAGTGAGCATCTCCTCTGTGCCAAGTCCTAGAGATACGGTGATGAGTGATACATGGAAGCTTGCATGGCATGAATACCTTACTTACCTTGCCAGTGATGCTTGTAATCACAGGTCCGGGACAGTGCAATCACAGTTGCAAAAAACAGAGGTGATAGAAAGGCACAGAACCTCCAAGATTTCCCACGACCCTGTGGTGTGAAGCAATGTAACTTCCCCGCCAGGTAGAAGGAAGCAAACGCCAGACCAGCAAATGCAACTAGAAGAGGAAAAACCTGTAAGTGTATGTGTTTTAAAGGAAGCTACCTCACTAATATGCTAATAGGCAGCCAGGGGATATGAACATGTTTTATCCCTTTTTTTGTTTATTTCTGGAGCAGATCATTGATTATAAGGAAGATGAAACAAAAGGAAAAGTAAAGGACTTTATTTTGTGTTGTGAAGCTAATATTTATTCTAAGAATAGTTTTTGGAATACTAGCCGTATGACTTTGGGCAGGTTACTTAATTTCTTGATGCCTTAGTTTGCTCATGTATAAATGGGAATCACAAAAACAATAGTATCCACGTCACGGGGCTAGTACAGTGTCAGATGAGATAAGAATCTAAAATGCTTTCTAAAACACCTGACATACAGTATCAATAAAGGTTAGTTAATAGGACTTCTGGCCAAGATGGAGGCGTAGGTGGACACACTGTGCCTCCTCGCACAACCAAAATTAAGGACAGCAAAGATTGAGAAACAAGAAAACAACCAGAACTAACAGAAAATTGAACTATATCGAAGTCCAACAATCATTCATCCAGACCAGTAAGAGGGGTGGAGTCGCTGGCAGGAAAAAGGAGGTTGGCAGACCAGGCGCGTAGACAGCCCCAGGCCTGCAGGTGGCAGTTAGCGGACCCCGGGCAGAGGTTGGTAACGGGCAGACCCATTGAGGCCACGAAAGGCAGCTGGCTGACCAGGCGGTCCCACATTCATATGCAGATAATCCAGGCGAAAACGGGGAGCAAGATTTAGACCTCACAACCCAGGGCCCCAGCACCAGGAAATAAAACCTAAAAACACCAATTGAAAACTTGTTGAGGTTAAGGTGCCAGGAGAGAGTCCCAGCCTCACCGGAGTTCGTTGGAGAGACCCACAGGGTCCTAGAATGTATACAAGCCCACCCACATGGAAATCAGCACCAGAAGGATCCAATTTGCTTGTGAAAAGCGGTGGAAGGGACTGAAATAGGAGAGAGAGCAGAGCAAGTGCCATTGTTTCCTCTTGGATCCCGCCCCCGCATACAGCATCACAACCCAGTGCCTGGGCTGCTCCACCCTGGTGAACACCTAAGGCTCCACCCCTCATACATAACAGGCATGACCAAACAAACAAAAAAACCCCCACAAACCCCCTACCCCGCAAAAATGGCTCAAATGGGAGAACAGATCAAAGCCCCAGAGCCAGTTCATCTAAGCGACCAAGAGATAGTCAACCTATCAGATGCAGAGTTCAAAGTACTAGTGATCAGGAAGCTCACAGAATTGGCTGATGTTGGTTGCAAATTAGATGAACAAATGAAGGCTACAAGTAAAATGAAGGAAAACACACAGGGAACCAACAGTGATGGGAGGAAAACTGGGACTCAAATCAATGGAGTGGACCAGAAGGAAGAAAGAAAGAAACAAACAGAAAAGAAGGAAGAAACAATTCAAAAAAATGACAGACTTAGGAACCTCCAGGACATCTTTCAACGTCCCAACATCTGAATTATAGGGGTACTAGAAGGGGAAGAGTAAGAGCAACAAGTGGAAAAGTTATTTTATAAAGTTATTTTATATTATTAACTTTTTATAAAAGTTAATAATAAAGGAGAACTTCCCCAATCTGGCAGAGTAAATAGACTTCCAGGAAGTCTAGGAAGCTCAGAGAGTCCCAAGAAGGTGGACCCAAGGAGGAACACACCAAGGCACAGCATAATTCCATTAGCCAAGATTAAAATGAAGAGAGAATTCTAGAAGCAGCAAGGGATAAGGAGACAGTTACCTACAAAGGAGTTCCCATCAGACTGTCAGCTGATTTCTCAAAAGAGACCTTACAGGCAAGAAGGGGCTGGAAAGAAGTATTCCAAGTCATGATAGGCAAGGACCTACATCCATCATTGCTCTATCCAGCAAAGCTTTCATTTAGAATGGAAGGGAAGATAAAGTGCTTCTCAGATAAGGTCAAGTTCAAGGAGTTCATCATCACCAAGCCCTTATATGAAATGTTAAAGGGACTTACCTAAGAAAAAGAAGATAAAAAATATGACAGTAAAAAGATAGCAAACTCACAGATGTTAACAACCACACCTAAAACAAAAGCAAACTAAGCAAACACCTAGAACAAGAACAGAAACAGAAATGGAGATCACATGGAGAGTTAGCAACAGGGGAGTGGGAGGAGAGAGGAGGAAAAGGTACAGAGAATAAGTATCATAGATGGTATGTAGAAAATCGATGGAGAGGGTAAGAACTGTGTGGGAAAAATATAAAAGCTAAAGAACTTATGGCACATGGACATGAACTAAAGTGGGGGAATGTGGGTGGGAGGGGAGGGGGTGTGCAAGGTGGAAGGGAATGAAGGGGGGGATGGGACAACTGTAATAGCATAACCAATAAAATATATTGAAAGTCTTGGCTGGTGTAGCTCAGTGGATTGAGCACCAGCTTGCAAACCAAAGAATCGCGGTTCAATTCCCAGTCAGGGCACATGCCTGGGTTGCAGGCCAGTTTCCGGCAGGGGACGCACGAGAGGCAACCACACATTGATGTTTCTCTCCCTCTCTCCTTCCCTTCCCCTCTAAAGATAAGATAAATAAAATCTGAAAAAATATATATATATTTAAAAAAAGATTAGTTAATATTTTTGATTAGTACAAGATGGTAGGATCTAGCAATTAATATAGTAATAAAATGTTCAAATCTCATGAAGGTAAACTACCGCCCCTATTCTTAAAAATATTTACCCTAATATTCAAGGCTCATGCTTGTGAAATCTTGGGGCCCCTAAAAAAAGAAGGTGGGGTTTGTCCAATTTCTAGATAAAGAAGAAGAGTAGTGAGATGTTCCCACATTAAATTCAGTGATCCCCAAACAGCACGGTAGAGCCCACATGGTATGCATACAGGAAGAATGTCCACTAGGAAAGCTCTTACGGCCCTCATTCACCACGTCCTCATCTCCTGTGCACGTCAGGTCAGAATGGGCTTGCCCATCAGGAAAGCAACGGTAGAAGAAGTCTGGGCGTGGCCTGGAAGAAATGAGCATGGTCTGAACAGTGGTTGTTTACAACTCCAGAAATTATTTTTTGGTAACATCAATAATCCTGTTAACTATTGGTCAAGTCATGTCTCAGGCAAAATAACAAGACTGGATTAGGATAGTCACCACCAAGAGAAATGCCTTATTTCCAGGGTCAATATTTTATTCATGGGGGACAAAGCCCCTCCAGCATGTGATTATTTTTCAGGGCAAAGAGCACATTACAGTGCAGCTTCAAGGGGTACTCTAGAGGACACTGACTACTGTGTCTCACTGGGAAGTGCTGTTCGGGCAGAAAAGAACCCAAGTGTCACCTGCACAACTAGGGTGTAAGGAGGGGAGAAAGAACAGGCTGAGAATAAAGAGGAAAGGATAAAGACGTGTGCTAGAGTGCTGATAACCATCTCTCTGGCTGAGGTAACAGCTGAGGCAGACCCTGGGATGGCAAATTCTTGTCACTTACCTCCCTACTATCAGTTTTATTGTGTTGGTAAAGATACCATTCAGAACCAGGGCAAGGCTGGCAGCTGGAAAGCAAAGAAACTTACTGTTAGTGGCATCTGCCTAGGAGGAACTGCATGGCCACTGTCTCGTTAAGACCGCAGTCAGGACCTTTCCCAGATAGAAGAGTGGTCAGACTCCAACCAGGGTGGAATATAAAAATAATTCTGACACCCAATGACTGACTGCTCCGGTGTAGTACAGGGAGAACTTCCACAGGAGGCTGAAGACATTTCCGAGGCCCACCTAATCCAGGGCATTTAGGCACACCTGTGAGGTTAGCCAAGTCCTTACTGTGCTATTCTGTCTCACAGGTAACAAGTGGGGTGCAGGGGACAGATACTTCAGGAACATAGGCCTCAGTGTGTGGAGGCCACTGAGGTCACAACCCTTGCCCTCTCTGTCCCGCACTAAGACACCAGATAGAAAGGGTTAGCTCTTACCCAGGCAAGCTTGTTTGCTGTCTGTCGTGTCTGCCTTCTTGAGACATTTGGCCAGGAGGATCAAAGTCAGTGGAGAGAGAAATGCAATGGCCTGAACCAGAACATGTGAAATGTGAAAAACCAAACAAAACCACAGAACTAGTTGTCAAAGGAGCTCCTACGGGGAAGAGAGATGGCAGTGACAGACATGCATCAGACCCGACAGTTCCCAGGACAGACATAGTTTGCATCTGGGCGTGTGTGGGTTAAGTGAGCACTGGGCAGTTCCGCCAGTAAACACAGCACCGTTCCAAATGACCAGCTACCCCAGGCCATCCTAAGGAACAGCTCACAGAACACGGCTCTTGAGCCAAAACAGAAGGCCAGCTGCTTTCTACATCTGGATCTTAAACATTATGAAGCACAATCTGTAGCACATTGGGAAGCAACATCTTAGGACATTAACAAAGTGAGCAATAAGTTCCCTACAAAGACAAATGAGCCAGGATTCTTCCCAGCATTAAAGCATAGCAATGATTGTCAAGGGGCAGAGAAGAAGGGCTGGTTCTCTACGCACAAACATCGGCTTGGTGGGGAAATACTCGGTTTCCACATATGGATTCCGGTAAAGCCACATCTCCTCAGGTTGGATAACCCTCTGGAAGGGGGGCAGAAGGTCTGTTACCCTAAAGGGAAACAAAAAGAACGTGCGGAGCATGTGGGTTAGCTTTTTCTGGGCTTCCCAAGGAAGGACCTGGACCTCGGGGCGGAGAGGTGCAGGCGTGGTTCAGAGCTTGAGAGTTGGAGGCCCCGGGGCCCTCCTGCCCTGTGCCTGCAAAAGGGTGTGGGGACCTGGGGGTCTGACCCGCAAACCACTTACCGGAAGACAACGAACAGCACGATCCGCAAGCCCAGTTCGGCCGCCAAAGCCGCCGCTACCTTCCTCATCTGCTCCATCCCGCTGTACTGACTGGCCCCGCTGACGCACTGACGTGGCTGCCGCCGCACGAGATTGAAAGCCGCGCCGCCCCGCCCCTCCGGAGGCTGGATCTTGGCGCGCCATCGCCCTCTGGCAGGGGTCGGAGAACTGCGGGGAGGCGGTCAGCCACCTCCTCAGTGCCAGGCCAGCCACTTAGGAAGGAGTGGCAGCTTTGCGGGGGAGGGGGGGCGTCTCAGACCATCATCTAGCAAAAGGAATGAAACCCAAGCAATGCTGTTTTCCCACTGTCCTGCCCAGCAGCAGTTACCTTTCCGTCTGATAAACCAATGGGCTACAAATGATGGCAATCTCCCAGCCACATCCTTGGCCAACTAGCCAGTGCTGGATATTCTCATAACACACCAGAGGAGGTAGCAACGTTCTCTAAGGACCTTTCTTCCACGAACACAAAACAAACCTGTGCATTTTTGGGTCCAAGTTTACTAGGAGTATTGCAATTTGAAGAAATATGTACTTGGCACTTACTGAGGACTTGCTGTGCTACAGGCGTCACTGCCTAAGGATGTACGTACTGGGTCATGCAGCCCCGCAGTTAGGTCCCCTCCCTCCCATGAACGCCTCTAGCCCGGTGACTTACAGCAAGAAAGTACGGCAATGAACAAGTCCACGTATTTAATTTGGAACATACAGGACAATTTATTGAAGTCAATCTCAAGCAAAATCTGAAATCAGTGGAATGTCATTAAAAACCTTTCCAAATTAGTCCTCATGGAAGAAAACAAAACAAAACAAAAAAACCCCCAACAAACCCCACCAAAACATTTCAATTCCAAAGTATTTGTAAAATAAAAAAGGCAACATCTCAGTAAATATAATATACGAAAATTATATGTTCCTACCAGCACACACAGCAGTAAGCAGCTTAAATAGTACAGGCAATCCTAAATACACAATAACTAGTCAACAATAAGCTGTCTATATACAGGTTAACCAAGCTTTGCACATTTCACTCTATGCATTAAAACATAGGTCAATCAACAAAATCCCCAAAATATCATATATCTTGAAGTCTGTGTGGCAACATCAAGTCAATATACCGTAATGCCCTAGTGGAACACCCCCAGGGAAAATTAACACTAATCCCTTAGTGTCAAGCTTCTAGCCAAGTCACAGAAACTCAAAAAGAGATTGACTTTAGTGAATACCGATGCTTTGTTATTAAAGACTCAAATCTCAAGTGATTTAGGCAAAATAACATTTCACAGGATCTACAAAGTTTATTATAGATAAACAAAGTACAGAAATAACCAATCTACAAAGGTTGTTATCATAGATAAAGATCACAAGGAAATGAAAACAGAATCTGTAGGTATCTGTGTTTGTTGTGCAATTATCACAAGTGGGTACAAATGAATTTCTCATATCAATACCAATTATGCACACACCCTTGTATATAAAAAGAATCTTATTATTAGCCAGATGTAATCATCATTTAGCATCTTGGTTGTTGGTGGCAATAATGATTTTCTTTTTTAACATAGGGTATGTGACAGCACAAATGGAATAAGGAGCGATATAAATGACAACAAAGTAAAAGTAATTTTTATCCAGTCCACTTCCAAACTGACAAGAACACCTTATAAATACCTAATCCAGGTAATGTGAGGGATACTGAGAACCATTCACACATATCAGAAGTCTGTGGCCGGCAGAAAGGGGAGTACCGGAACCTGAGGCTGCTTTCTTGTCAATTTGCAGACACAGTAATGTCACATAAGAAAACTAAGGACCAAGTAAATGACTTTGGCAACTATTCACCTTTTCCCTTTTATTTGCACGTTAACGACTCTCAGAGGCTACCAAAGGACAGGTCGTTCTCTTCTCCTTCCCTTTCACACGTATGTGCCACAAGCACCTGAACTTGCCACTTAAGCAATGGACCAATGAAAAAAGATGGAAATGTTTTTTGAAACACACAGGTTACACCCAGCATTTCAGGAGTGTAACATAAGTGCAAATTTCTGTGTTTTCCCTACACAGGCATATATTAAAAGGAAAGAAGAGGTGCTTGGGTTGACAAAATGACAAAATAAAGAACATACATAGAAAATATTCATAAAAATGCTGCTGGTATCCCATGCAGGAGTCTCTCCCTCAAATGTGTACATTAAATCTGAGATTCCACTGTGAACATGCTCTCCCATTTGCAGAACTTCACCTTTAACCCATGTGAAAGAGGGTAAGAGACTAGGCTATTTATTTTCAAAACAGTATACAAAACAATGCTTCTATTTCATAAATTTTAAAATAACTGTTAAAATAAGGAGAATCTGAAGAATTTCAAGTACTTAAAAAACCTGAATTCAATGAGGCAGAGGTCTCAATGTTAAAGTGACTACTTCGTACCTGTGGTAAACATCATCATTCCCCACCCTTACCCTAATATAACCCTCTTTTCCCCCTGTGCCCCACCCCAGAAAAAAAGTTGGTAGATTTCAGTATATACAAATTTCCAACTTTTCAATATTTGTTAATACATGACAAAGCTGTCTAATTATATCTTTTCCCTAGCTTATCTGAAAATGGAAGCAAGTTCTCCTTCTTTGTTTACAAATAACCAGAGACCAATTCTATGTGGCCCCTAGGCCAAAGGAAATTATTCCAAATGATCACTTCATGTCTGCTGCAACTTGGACAACTTGGGATGGCTAGATGCATCAGCCTTATAAGAAGTAACGCAAAAACTAATTTGCACTGCCCATTAAGCAACTTCCCAGTGTTGTCGTACCTCATATACATCAAATGTAAGCTTCCCAAGCTGCAAGGACTCCAAGGTACCTTGCTTTCTTATCCTGCTGGGACATGGCAAGTAGCAGCACCTTGATCTTAAGGTGAAAGCTAGAGGAAGAGCTTTTATTTTAAAATGAAATGAAAGACAAGCAACAAATGCTGGGTAGTCCAGAGATTACATTCTGTATAACTGGCCTAGCTGCCTGTTTCCCAACTGCAGATCTGGGTCTGACCCTGATTGGAACATACACCATGCAACAAGCTACTCAAGAAGGAAACTCCACTTCATGAACCGGGAAAGTTGTCCAAGAGCCTGCCCTGTCTAGGAGTCCTTTACATGATTATCTCAGAATTTCACAACATTATTTACAGGCATGTTTCCAAATATTTGGAAATGACAGAAGGGAACTGGGAGCAGCCTTACTTGCCCCTATTATTATAATTATTATTATAATATTATTATTTAGTTGAGATATGTTCCTGACATGAACACACAGAAATATCCAAATTTCAATGGTTCTAAAAATCAGCCTATTCCGTAACTTAGGCCAGATTATTTTTGAGAATTAAGACAGAGTGGGAACTTGCTAAAACAAAAATGAAAATAAACCCCACCTCACTCCTAATTCTAGCCCTGATTAAATATTTGAAAAGTGAATCACGTCCTCCAGCTGCTTCGGCCTTCCAGGAATGAAGGGCTCCTGGCCTCCTCAGTGGGCAGCAGGCAGCTCTCCCGATTCCTCTCAGCAGCCAGGACCCAGCTCCTCCCTGCACCCCACAGCACCTGAATTCCTTCCCCGGATTCCATCTTCAGTTGTTACCGATACGATTTCTGACGCTTTTGCTGATTATCTAAAATCTTATATTCACTTCTTCCTCTAAACAACTAACATGAGGTTAAAAAAAATACCACCATTATCTCATGCTGTTTTAAGTTATTTCATTTTTGGACAAGAATAAAAACTAACAATTTATGCTCTGACCACATACAGATTTAAAAGTTAACAAGACTATACTTTCAGGGATCATTTCTGTAGTTCGCTAAAAGTTAACAAATACCAACCTCTGACTGTGAGTGAGCACTATGTCTTTTGGAATATTTTGTTGGTGAAGCACAGACAAGCACAGTGTGTGTATACTATGCACACTTAAAAGCACAACTTGCTTTTTTTGCTTCTAGGACCTGCAACTTTACAGTATGTTAAGTAGGTCGACAGTGACCCGGTGGAGGTGTGAGAAGAGCCCCTTGGCACTGGCACGACCGACACTGCTGTTTAGACGGTTAAGAACACTCGTGGACAAGACTCCAGAGCTGTGGGCAGCGGTTTCGTTTTCTACCCTGGTTTCTAAAATGGCAGAACAACCCTATTCGTCATCACGCCCTCCCACCCCACAAGATTAAGGAGTCTCAGCAGAGCTCTAGTATAGATATACCAACAAATTGTGACATAATGAAGAAACTGCATAAAAATACTTAAACCTAAGGTATTTGTAGTATATAGGATATACCCTGGCTTACCATATAAAAGTCTCAGATATTAAATAGCACTAAGGAGATAAGATTTCATGTTGGATACTGTTTCAAGAAGAGATGCATTTCGAATATTAAAGGAAATCCTTCATGTTAGTAAGTTTTAAAAAGCAAACATTTATCATATACATATATAAAATAAAGTTTTAGTATGATAAAACCTAGATTTTCTTAAATTATTTTTTAAAAGGACATCAAACTATATAATTGTTCAAGAGCAAAGTTTAGTGTTTTGGTGAGATATAATTCATGTTACCTGTAGCAATTATAGTTGGTAACATGTATAGCATTTTCCATTTTGCTCTTTCTTTTGGGACCATATCTAATCAACAGAATTATTGGAGGCCCAATAAGTTACCTCAGAATGAATTGCCAGAATCAGGCAAATGGCAGTTTAGGAGCTTAAGTAAAGGAAATGTAGTGTTTTTTGTTTTGTTTTGTTTTTTTTTACAAGACAAAATCCAGTATAATTGCACATTTACATACAAAAAAAAAAAAAGAGAGGCACAAAACAGCTTTTCTTGTTTTCCAGAGAAGAGCTCTAGACTGATAAGAAAAAGGAACACACGCAACACAACGGAAGGAATGTGGTAGAGCATTGACCCTCCCACCTTCACAAGGTCACTAGGTACTTCTTGAGGGAAAATAAATGCTACCAGGTACCAGCAATTGTAGGCAGTCAAAATTCACAGAGCAAGTTAACGTTCATTCAAGCTAATTCTAGACTTCTACTTAGTACAGTGTTACAACAATGTCTGACATTACTAATTATTTCATACAAGGAATACTGGAATATGCATATTCCTAAGCATTAAAAGCAAGTGAGTTTTGTGGGCAGACATCTTGGTAGACTCGCATTATGAGATCCAAGCATCACAGCCAACTGTTTTCGCTAACACTGCTTTCTTGGGAGCTTTCCCTAAGTGCTTCCAAAGATGAAGTATGTTTGTGTGGCTCTTACATACCCTGTAGAAGAAGTGCTTCCCCTCCCTCCTTCAATGGGGGCAATTTTAAGTACTAGATAACACTAAATAGAAATTATTGACATACAACTTTGGGATTTCCGCACCCCCTGCCATAGGAACTAAACCAAAAAGTTATTCAAATACAATTCAAATTCATTTGTGAGTTTCACCAGGAAGCAAGATGGAGGGGTCAACTGACAAAGGGAATATTTGATTAGGAGAGGGAAGAAGGGTCAGAAAATAAAATGTCCTCAATTCTTTCCAAGTCAGACCAGGGTGTGACAGAAAATGGTGCTTATATGATCCAACTTTTTTGGTCTGTGCCATTCCTCTTCCGTTAGCTGCCTTTATCAATGTGTCGAGAACAGGAATGACCATTCTAACACCATGCACTCCTGTCCACATAAACACACTTCATCAAAAATACCCACTGTTAATGGAAAACATTCCAAACTCGGTTAAGTACCTCCATTTCTCTTTTTTCCTCCAAAACAAAACCAAAAACCATATTATATACCTTTCTATGTAAACTTATCACATGACAAAGCCCGCCTGGTGTAAAGACCGCAGAGGTAAAATCCACTGAGGCGTTGTGTTTGTAAGAGGCCAGATTCGATACTTCCATAGAATGCTTCTCTAAGACTAGGAGAGACATTTGGAAGGGAAATAGAAGTTAGCCTACCCACTATTCAGTAAAGAGGTATATAAAGGTCATCATATCCTTTGCTAGAGGGCTTTCTCCAAGTCCTACTCAACACACACACACACACACACACACACACACACACACACACACACACAGAGTAGACTATCTGAACTACACTTCTCAAAATTTTTAAAATGAAAATAAATAAAGGAATGATGGTGACTTTTGCTTTTAAACACCCAAGGAATGCATCGTAGACTTTACATTTCTCTCATTAACAACTTTCTTTTCTCCTTGGTCTTATTTTAAAAGCAAAGACATTTCCTTTTCAGGCTGCAAGACATTGAAGCACAATGAAAGGCAAGAAAGGACCAAGGGAATCAACACCCCCCACACACAAAGGAATCCTTGAACCAACAAAACAGAAAAACCAGATACCACCAACTGCTTCTTCCTGCAGGAGCAGGCTCCCATTCCCACTTAATAAGGCAGTACTGATGGCGAAGGCTGTGTGCACTGCCGTGGTCTCTCCTCTTGCGAAAGCATCATCAACTTATTTTTGCTTCCCCCACCCCGTTTAAATAAAAAGAAAAAAAAAGGAAATCACCACCCATTTATTCTTTTACTTCTTCTCCATGATCTTGTGATTCCAGTTTACATTTGATCTTGCTCCAGTATTCTGGTGACACAGGAGACTCGGGGTCATGTTCAGAGCAGCAGAGAAGGCCTTCCAGTGCAGAGGGAACCAGAGCTCCCTTTTCATGATCTTTACAAAAGGAATGTGGACAGAACTCGCAGAAGGAAACAGCTGGGCTGCTGCACTCATTGCACTGATGCCACGGGCATTCCCACTTTCCTAATTGGGGGTGGGGTGGGGAAGAAAGGAGCCTAAGTTTAGTGCCTGTCTTGATTGCCCAAGAAAAACCCAAGTTCCCACCTTCTCTGATTAGAGACAGAATTCAGCTGAATACAACTCCAAATGTCAGCTAAAAACTGGTCTGGCTGGGTGCACCATTAGGTATAGATGTGAGATACAGTCCAAAGTACTCATCCATGGTAATAATAAAGAAGAAGCCAATCCTTGCTGGCTCACCGGTATCCCAAATTTGCAAAGAGACAGATTTTCACTAGCATAATTTTTGTTTGCTAAGGTTGTTTGTCCTACTCAATGATTCCCATTCCACGGCTCCACTAAAGAGAGTGGTGTATATTCTGAGTTACATGCAGCTGGCAGAGACGCAGGTCGGGGAAAGGGGCTGCAAGGTCCAGCTTACCATATGGTGGCTGAGTCAGGTTAAGGCATAGGAGGTGGTATGCTTTGGGACAGTCCTTTTTGTCACACATGACCAGCTCTCCACCATCTCCACATTGAAAACAGTAATCTTCATGCATCTGCTTTGGTTCTGTTTTGATTTTCCGTCTCTTCTGCTTCAGCTTAGCATTTTTAGCCCTTTCTTCAGTTGTTGACACACACGCCGACTGGCCGGAGAAAAGGATCACAGTTTTACTTATTCATTTATTGTCAGAAAAAGGATCACAGTGTTAATAATCACAGAGCATGAAGCTTTCAAGGGGAGGGAAAATCCTGTAACACATTCATTTAAATTCATCTGTTGCTCAACAAACTAAAAAAACCAGGAGGACTTATCCCATTACAGTGTTATTATAAAAATGAGGCTTCGGCCCTGGCTGGTACAGCTTGGTGGATTGAACATGGGCTGTGAACCAAAGGGTCACTGGTTGGATTCCCAGTCAGGGCACATGCTTGGGTTGTAGGCCAGATACCCAGTTGGGGGTGCACGAGAGGACACCACACATTGTTGTTTCTCTCCCTCTCTTTCTATCTCCCTTCCCCTCTATCTAAAAAAAAACCAAAACAAAACAAAACAAAAAAACAAAACAAACAAACAAAAAAACCAAGGCTTCATTTTCATTGATTTCTGAATAGGTACTTTTTTTTTTAATTGCAAGGACACTGAGATACAATTCACATACTATTAAAGTCACCATTTTAAAGTGTATAATTCAATAGTTTTTAGTGTATTGTGAATTTTTAAAAAGTTTTCAAAAAGGATTTTGCTAATTTCAAATTCCATCAGAAATACAAATACCTTTTCAGAACCTAACAGATTTCACTAAGATATGCTTCATTAGAAAGAGTCTCCAGTTTGGGTAAACACAAGTGAAGGTATGCAAACCAAACCAGGCTCCCATCAGCCAGCTCTTCCTGAGATGGCCATAAACAAGCCTGGTCAACAGCCCCACGCCTACTCCTGGTACCCGCACAACTGACCTTGGGCCGCACTCCAAGAAAACCGCTGCAGTTCTCTGCCCCACAGTGGCACTCCGTTCTGCCATTGCCCAGACAATCCAGGTTGTAATTAAAAGTTAACTCCATCCCTAAGGACATAAGGAAATAAATATTCATACTCAAGGGGAAGAGAAATGCTGTCACAGACACGTTCTCATAATGAAAAAGAGACATGATTCTGCCATGAACTTTCCCCTCCCCCATCTTCTACACTGAAGACAGTGATGGAAAAAAGAAAAAAAAAGGGGAAAAAAAGTAACTACAGGAAAACACTATCTACCAATGCTTGCAGCAAAAATAAATGTGCTACAAAGATCATATCCTTTTCACTGAAGTGGTCAAAAACTATGTAATAGAGACCAAGACTCAAACCTCTGCTTGAGAAAAATGGGTTCTAGTTTAGTTAGCTCTCCTTTCTAAAGCTAATTTATACTACTTTCTAAACGTACAGTATGACCGTGGAATGATGACAACCATACTGTTCCCAGTAATTAATGCCTTATGGTCAGGGAGTTCAAAGCGCAGTTTCCCTGTATATACCAAAGACCCAGTGATTCAAACTAGGAGGCCCCGGCTTCTCTTAGCTGGGCTTGAACTGTCCACAATGAGTCTAGAAATACAATTTAGATCTTTCAGCTACAATGTTTCTCTTCTTAAGCCATTTTTCGACAAAGGAAACAGAGGAGAAACTAAGTTTTGCTGCAAAGATGCTGGATGGGTAAGGAAAAATGAAAGCAGTAACTCTGGCTTCAGAAGCTTTTATGTCTGATTTGAAACACACTGATCTTTCAAACTAAAACAACAACAACTCCCACCCCCCAAAACAAACCAAGAAACTAGTTCATGTTAACACAGGCTTTCAATACTTAAAAAAAGGAAAACAAAAGCTTAACCCTCTGGTTACATTGTATAGACAGCAATAACGTGGAGAATTAATTCAGAAGAATCACGGATACACCATATTCTGTAATATCCTCTCTTAGTGAAAGGCTCTTGCTAAGCTCCCTTTTGTAGGACAGAGATTTTTACTTCTTATTGACAGTTATTTGAATAAATATTTGAGCATCAAACCCTGAAGAATGTCTTGCTTTCAAACGACACACCTGGTTCCGAGGGAGGGAGGCATGGGGAGCAAGTTACTGTTTTTACCTGCAGGAATATCACAAAGAGCAAACAGTCCAACTCGAACATCTCCATTTACTGTCCACTTTTGTGTTTCACAGTTTGGATTGCAACTGTGGTTCATAAAGCGAGAGTAATTTCCTTTTGGGCCAGCATCAATTATACGGTCCTTCAGAAAGAAAAGAAATGAAAGACACCTTTGACATAAAACTAAACATAAGCTATCTTAGAAAAATCCAACTCAGTCAAGAGCCACAAGACAACAGCATTTTGCTACCAGCTAATGTCCCATAACTGACAAATATGAACATGTGATGCTCTCTTGTGCAATTTACTAAGTTCTGTACTTTACCATACCACATGCAAGCCAGAGTAATCAAGATAAAGTGGAATTTAGTTTCTTTTGAAGTTTGTTTCCAGAAACAAACAGATCATAGAGTAATGCTGCTTACTCTGAAGATTTTGCTGGCCACAGGCTTAGGAAAAGTTTTTTTTTTTTTTTAAAGCATTTGATTAGAGAGCTCTGAGTTCACGTAGCTACTTGTGATGGGAACTACGGTGTTTCACTGTCCGCCTTCCTTTTCTGCTCTGAGCAAGAAGCAAAAAACTGGAATAGGAGTAGCTGACTGAGAGTTTAGGCCATAAAAAGCAAGTAGGGAAAATGAGAAATCTTGCTTCTGAATGAAGACTTGCAAATTTGACCAATGGAAGGGATGTACACTCTAGTAGTTTTCTTCTTTTCCACCAGCAATAAGGGTGCCTTGGATAAAGCTTGTTGGTTATGATACTGCCACTACACAAAGCTAGCAGTTTTCTGTTTGTTCTATTTTTTCTTAAAGTCCAAAGTACAGTGCAAATCTCAGCATCCAGCCCCTAAATTTAAACTCTGATCATCTGGACAGCTCCAGAAGATGGAGCCTCCCAAGCGTTGGAAAGATGGCTGGAGGGGTCACTGGCAGGGGGACAGGATTTCAGGAGCCAATCAACACTCGTAAATAAGTGGCATTTTATGTTTATAAAATATACATTCATAAAGGTTGTAAAACTTTCAAACAATGACATATCAGTTACAATAATACTTCTTTTACATGACCTCTAGTTCTTACTTTTAATGATATCCTGACACAGTTTTTGAGATGGCCTGGGACACAGGAAGCATGGGTACTAACCTCAGCTCTTCCTTAAACTATAACAAGGTGTTCAACAAGTCACTGGTCATGGCTGGACCTCAGTTTGCTGTCCTCTGTAAATCAGAGGACTACTGAAGAAATTCAGTGAGATAATGGGCATCAAATAGGACTTATTCGATGCATGTATTAAACCAGCAGCTTTACTGTCATTTCTCTTATGACATCCAATTCTCCTAACTTATTAATAAGAAAAAGTATAGATGTGCAGAACAATTTTCAGAGTAGAAGTTTTGCTAAATCAGAACTTCAGTGGTGGTTTATAACTTAGAATTACAGAGCTCATTCTCTCCTTCAATGATAAAGAAACTGACGGCCAAGTCCTTCAGTGACTACGAAGAGCTGGGACGAAAATCCAGCTACGTTAAGCCTCCCTATTCCTGGCTCACTTTCACTCACACGGCTGTCTCACTTGACATGTGCAAGGCTTCCATAAGCATTCATTTGTACTCGGGTAACTAGCACCTTATAGCGGGGAGCACACTGGCTACTACTAATCAATATACTTTGCCTGAAGAAAATCAAATTAGAGGAAACTGAGTTCAACCTAAGACCATGACAACGAAAACAAAAAGCCTTCTTTTCTTAAAAAAAACAAACAAACAAACAAACGCAATTTTACCTTGGTAACAGTTAACATATAAAAATTAGTTACACTGTTCTCGTGGGCTCGCTTGATTCGCAATCTGCATTCTTCTTCATCAATTAATTCACCAACATATTCATTTACAAATTCACCCTGCAGAGAAGCATGCAATACAGAAATGTGAAGCCAATGTACTATATTAGAAAGCCTTCCTTACACAACACGTATAACCCAAGAGAATTAACCAAAAAGAATCACAGAAAATACAACTTCAACCCTAGAAACAAATCTGCTGTCATTCATGAGCATTCAGGTGGCACTATTTTTCATGTGCCAGTGCCTCAAAAGTAATAATATGCTTGTCTTTTTTTTTTTTTTTTTTACTGACAGTATTATTTCTATAGGCCAAGTGACAAACCATTGTGGTACAACATCGGGATCTGGGAATAGTGCTCCCTTGGAGCCTTGAAGCTGTACTGCACAGACTTTTACTAGTTTTGTAGCCTCGGGGTAAGATGGCAAAGATCTGACCCAGAAACAAATGAGCCTTTTTTGGGATAACTTTTTTTAAAATTATTTTATTTATTTATTTTTTTT